>JAZBGZ010001373.1:0-17881 GCA_037414795.1 Stenodera caucasica | reverse complement strand
GTGTAGCAACTAGTTAGTACTAGTTAGTTGCCAACGGTTGGCGAACTGGCTGTCAACTGTGTCTTTAAATAAAAGACTCCTTAGCCTGTATTTAATTTAAATAAAGGAGGCCTGTATTTTAATAAAGGCAACAATTCAAGGATACATCAAATACGCATGCGTAGATGTCAAATAAAGGAAAACTTTATTAAAGGATCCCTAAAACTGAGGTTGCAATAACTCTCTATTAATACATATAAGGAGATATAGATAAAAGGAGATATAGATTTATCTATACCTCCTTGACTCTGTAATAAAGATAAAGCGGCACATTCAAATATGTAACAAGTGGTCTAAGAAATATAAATAATCTAAAACTAAAACAATTACAAATATGAAAGTTTAATTATAAACTCAATTGAATTGTAAAATGAATAAAATTCGTATACATATAAGTACGAATAAAAGTATGAAATTATTGGTCTATTATTATTATTTTTTAAATGTTACTATTTGTCAGAGATTACAGTTTTCTGATTCTCGCTACAATTAGTTTCTTATAGCACTGCTGCCAACTGTTTGTATTTCCTAAATTTGTCATTGAATTTTATCAATTTTGTTATCAATTGGGTTTTTGTGAACTGCTGTGAATGTGAAATTCTAGATTCTTATTGTGTTGTTGTTAAAGTGAGTCACCATTTTATTCAACTAATCATCAAACAAAAAATAAATCAGTTAAAAATAATATTTGATCTATTTTTAACTATATTCCAGTTCGATTTCAGCAAAATGTCTCTGTATCCGAGTTTAGAAGATATGAAACTTGATCAATTAGCAAAATCTCAACAAGAGACACTGATAAATCAGTCATCACCATATCCTACAAATTACCCCACAATGCCTGTATCAACAATTGAAAGTCCATCAAAATCAACGACGGTATATCCCGCTTTAGGTGAATTTATGGGTTTGGAATTGAGTGAAGCTATAATTTCGGAAAATATGCCCGAATATCTTCAAATAACTCAACTCAACCAAATGGTAGAGTCTTAATGATTCATTAAGTTAGAAATTAATTCAGTTTTTTTCAATTTTAGAATAGTTTAATTCCCACTGGAGTAAACAGTCAAATGATCGCCCCAATTTCTGGTCAATCATTAGGTTTATATCGTGCCCAAGTGACACACAGTCTACGTGAATTAACATTATGTAAAGATAAAGATGGTAAAGTTGGTATACGCTGTAAAGCCATCAATAATGGTATATTTGTATGTCTTGTTATTGATAAATCACCAGCGGCTTTAGCTGGCATAAGATTTGGTGATCAGATTTTACAAATCAATGATTTAAATGTGGCCGGTTTTACAATGGATAAAGTACATGAAATATTACGTAAATCACCGATAAATGGCATAAAAATGATTGTACGTGATCGTCCATTCGAACGTACACTAACATTACATAAAGATAGTGTTGGTTGTGTTGGTTTTCAATTTAAAAATGGTAAAATTATAGCAATCGTTAAAGATTCATCAGCTGCAAGGAATGGTGTTTTAACTGATCATCAATTATTGGAAATTGAAGGTCAGAATGTGGTTGGATTGAAAGATAAACAAATTAGTAAAATTATTGAACAGGCTGGTGATGTAATTACAATAACGGTTATTCCTAGTTTTATTTACGATCACATGATTAAACAGTAAGTCAGTATTATTTATAATTATAACATTGGTAATTTTTTATTGCTCTTACAGAATGGCGGGATCACTTTTAAAAGGTTTAATGGATCATTCTATTCCAACTTTATAATTGATTAAAAAGTACTGACTGCAATATTTTGACATATTTTAGCAAATAGCAATTTGCACTTTTCTTTTCACTTTACGGTATTATTTGTTATATCTTTGCATTTTTATGCTATTATTACAATATTTCATTATTAATATAAACGTATGTTCTATATTTCTTAAAGTTTTGCATGTTAGATATTATGTGAATTTTATAATAATTAACTGATTATGAGATAACCAAAGGATTGATGGATTTCCAGGATTTGTGATTGTATTGTACCAGAAGTTGAAAACTAGTTTTATATCTTAGAAATTATAATAAATTCTACTATTTATCGAATGTTTTTTTTTGTTTTGAAGAATCATTACAATTATAAAATTTTCATACAATTAAAAAATGATAACATATTTGGGACACACTGTGTATTTTATCAATGATCTAAATAAGAAATTTAGCTTCGATAAAGATACGAAATTTTGCCATTATTTCGCTTATAAAATAAAATATCGTCAGTAATTATTATTTATGTTGAATTTATACCATTCTGATATTAAATAAAACCGAAAATTATCAAATTTGAAATAAATTTTATGACTAACTACATAATAACAGTAATAAGAATAAGTAACTAATAATTTTAAATATAATCTAGGGATTTTAGCTATTTTACGCGAAAAAGCAGAAAAATTAAATTAGTCAGATACCGTTATGTCCATGCTCTATTATTATTAATATAGCTATTTTGAATTAAACTCCTCATTATTACCAAAAAGATCAGTTAATAGAATATTTTGAAAATTAATTTATTTCTTATATTCAAGTTCATTTGTGATCTAACCTAACCTAATTTCCCGCCAATCTCTACAAGTTCCATAAATATTTTGTTTTGATTTATAAATAAAATAGTTATTATAATTGTTCACGAAAAATGGAGAATATTCCATATAAAGAAGATCAGTTACCTGATTTGCTGCCTTTATACTATAAAAGATTATTTCCACATACACTTTTATATAAATGGTTAAGTTATGGTAATTGCTTTTTTAGTCAATTGTTTTATTGTATGTTCACTATTTTGATTTAATTTCAGGTAGTTCTCGAACTTTCGAGAAACGTGAAATCTCATTCACATTGATCGGTGATGTTTATCTACGTTATCAATCATTTAATACATGCGAATCATTTTTGAATGCATTATGCAAAAAATATCCAATCAAAATTGATATTGGTGCTATTTATAAAGATGATCCACGTTTACGTGCCCCCTTATCAATTCTAACACCAGTTGAACGTGAAATTGTCTTTGATATTGATATGACTGATTATGATGAGATACGTACATGTTGTAGTGGTGTTGATGTTTGTATTAAATGTTGGCAATTTATGATAATTGCATGTAAAATATTAGATCAAGCATTACGTGATGATTTCGGTTATCAATATTTATTATGGTTGTTTTCTGGTCGTCGTGGTATCCATTGTTGGGTATGTGATGATGGAGCTAGAAAATTGAATGATAATGAACGTTCAGCAGTTGCTGAATATTTACAAATAATCAAAGGTGGATTAACAGCGAAAAAAGTGCGATTACCATCTAATCATATTCATCCATCTATAAAGCGTGCTTTGAAAATTATTGATAAATATTTTTTGATATCGATTATTATAGGACAAGATGTCTTAGGTACAGATGAAAGATTACAAAAATTCTCCAATATGATCGATGATGATCAGTTACGTTCAACAATTGAAGATAAAATGAAAAGTGAAGAAACATCAGAAAATCGTTGGAAAGTTTTTGTTGAAATATTTGATGATTTGAAGCATAAACGACAAATACCACGTCAGTCACAAAACTTGAAAGAAGAAATCATGCTTCAATATTGTTATCCACGACTTGATATAAATGTAACTAAAAGTTTGAATCATTTATTAAAATCACCATTTTGTGTACATCCGAAAAGTGGTAAAATTTCAATACCATTCAACCCGAAATTAGTTGATAATTTTAATCCAACAACAGTACCAACAATTAGGTAAATCTTTGTTGAATTCTTTCGAATTGTTTTATTAATTGAGTTATAAATTATTTCAGTCAAATAGTAGACGAAATCAATGATTATGATGCTAAAACTAAGGAACAAGAAAAACAATTAATGGAAACTGATGATCTTGGTATTGTAGTTAAAATTGCAGATTATAAAAAGACCAGTTTATTGAAATCTGTGAATGTTTTCAAAGAATTTTTGCGAGCTCTAGAGAAAAATGATCAAGCAACGTTAATTGATTTCTAGAACTCAACCATCCAAATGGATTTTCTATTTATTAAATAAAAATATTCTTCAACTTCAAGCTATTTTATTTATATGAAGTGTAGAAAAATAAAATAAAAAACAAGAAGAATCTATGGAAAAAATTCCTATATTTGATTTTGTTTGAAGTCCCATAATACATGTATAGAAGATTGTTCTCTCGCTTCTACACTCCATACTCTGAATAATTTAAGACAGTTTAGAAAACTTTTCTTTCGTGTTTGATTTGTGACTAGTAGATGGCGTTTAGAACTGAAGAAATTATGTCATCAGTTATCAGTCAACATTAATTTTAACCTCACATTTTGATTTTCAATAATAAACAAATCAAAACAATAAAATTATTTCTAAATAATGTGAAATTTATGTATTTAATCAAGTCTCCTCAAATAAGTCATTAATTCAATATTTTTTTCAACAAAGAAATGTTTCATAAAACGGAAAACCCGAAATGTAGTTTTTTAGAGCAAACAAAGGCAGCTAGAGAAGAACGAGCTTGGGAAAAACGTCGTGAACAGGCTGCTACATTAATTCAGTCCTATATAAGAAGATGGTTAGCACATATTAAATTTATAAACAATATTTTGTGAGTAACCAAATTAACTTATTGAACAATCACTAAATAATTTTCAATAGGAGTGAATTCGATAAAATTATACCAGAAATTCCAGAAGATTCTAATGAGAAATCAACAGTACAATTTGTACCGGCATTAAAAGTCTATCAGCAATCTTGTCGTTTATCTTTAATATTTGATAATGATAGAGATAGTGAACGTTTCATAAAATTATGCCGTTATATTATAAAAACTTTAGAATCTGAGTCACCAAAATTCAGTTATGTTGGTGTTGCATTGAATAAAGATTATGTTATACGATGGATTTCACATATGAATTTTCTCTTGTGGAAATGTTGGGAATATTTGAATGATTTAAGACCGGAATTTTCCAATGATATGAAATTAATTGTATTATATTTACATGTTTTAATAACATTCACAAGTACAAATAATTGGTTAATATTGAAAAATAGAAATATGGAAATTTTAAAATCAGGAATGAATCAGCTATGTGCCAATTTAATGGGCCAATTATTCCATAAAGGATTCTATTTAATTCTCAAAGTATTTAATATTACTGATCAAAAAATAATTATATTTTTCTAATGCTTATTTTAGAATTTATTAATGAAAGGTTTGGGCCGGATCAAAATCTCATTCAAACATGTCTCATTATCGGCAATATTAACATTGGCTCTACGTCCATTAGTTGCTGCAAATTATTCTGATAAATTAATGACAATGTTTTTAATTCATATTCTATCAATTCCTGCCTTAATTCAACATTTGAAACAATTATCACCCGAGGTTTTTCATCATTTTTGTTCTACATATTATATTAAATGTTTTAATATTTTAAATTGTTTTAGTCAATAATTACGATAAATTCTCACAAGATTTTCGTCAAAAGTTTGGAATTATTATCAAGCCAACAGTCGATGAGAATCATTTTTAATACATTGGAAGGCTCGTATGCTCTTTGTCTAGTTGCGAATTTACTCCAATTAGCTTACATGGAACGTGATGATAATTTGAAAGATTTAAGTTTCCCCACATTCACTGTAATCTTCTAATGTTTTATTGGCAATTTCTCAATGTTAATTCACAAAACTTCTAGATTGTTATAACGAATCTATTGGAGAGCTGTCAGAATTACGTTGAAAATAAACAATCAAATCTAACCCACTGGCATCCAGTATTAGGTTGGTTTTCACAACCAATTGATCCACAATTGAATACAACAATGCCTTATGTTAAAAATCAATTGAAGTATTTATGGAACTATCAAATTGTACAAATTTTAATGGGTAATTTCTTATCGCAATTAGTTGAAAAAGTCGAAACATCATCATCAACATCACAACAACAACAAAATACTAGTAATTTTGGCACAAGTTTTTTTCGAAAAGTCCTAGAAGTTCGCACGAATAAAATCAACAATCAGAAACATTATCGTGCATTAGGTAGTCCGGATGTACATCGTGTTGTCTTAATTTGTTCACTTTATCATACAGCTTTGAATACATTGACACAATTACAATTAGATATTTTAACAGGTTTTTGTAAAAAATATGTTATTTCCTCTTCGAGAATAATTAAGAATTTTTTAGGATTGTGTTATCAAAATTCGATTTTGTATAATTTATGGTTGTTTATTTGTTCGTTGGGACCAAATTGCGGTTTAAAGACATTTCTAGATCATTTGGCAATTAATACGAAATGTACAGTGCCAGAATTTCAAATGTTGCAACTTTTTTGCGATTGTATGACACATTACATTACGTAAATAATTTTTTACTTATTAATAAATTTCCTAAATTGTATCTAAAGAAAAGTCTAGAGTTCGGTTCATTATGTTTATTTATAAGCATTTTCTTTAGTATTATTGATTGTTGGGGAGATATTAGAGATATTAGAGTTTTATAGAATATGGAAATATGTAAGTCAATGAACCGTGTTCAAGATTCTCAAATGATGAAGTGTTTGATTTGTTGTACATAATAATTGTTTTTTTGTTTTAGTATTTTAGATGATATGGAGATGTATGAGCAACAGAATCCATTTAAATTGAATGATTTTATTGTTTTATCGAATTTTTTGAATAGCTTTCTTTACAAAGCGGTAATTGGTAATTTATTTGGTGAGATTATTCAAATTCATTATCGTATTAAATATTTTGTAATGTTTCGACTTTTTAGATTTAAAAACAATTCAAAATAATTCATTATTTCAATCACTACATACATTATTGTTATTGTTATACCGTCGTGATTGTCGTCGATTATACACACCACCTGGTCATTGGTTAATTAAAGATATAAAAATCTCAACATTTATGTCCGATTTAGATAAAAATCGTAAAATACCACAATTATTATTACAAATAATGCCACATATAATCCAGCATGATGATCGTGTCCGTTTGTTTCGTAAATATATAATAAATGAAAAAACTGTATTAGGCTTGACTGAATCGGCATGTGCATCACCTCAATCAACATTAATCACAATACATCGATCACGTTTAATTGAAGATGGTTATCGACAATTGGCTATTTTACCAATACAATCATTAAAAGGTGTTATACGTGTACGTTTCATTAATGAACAAGGTCTAGATGAAGCTGGTATAGATCAAGATGGTGTATTTAAAGAATTTTTAGAAGAAACAATCAAAAAAGTCTTTGATCCATCTTTAAATTTATTTAAAGTAACAACAAATGATGAACGTTTATATCCATCACCGACTTCATATTTGCATGATAATCATTTACAATTATTTGAATTTATTGGACGTATGTTGGGTAAAGCTGTATATGAAGGTATTGTTGTTGATGTACCATTTGCATCGTTCTTTTTAAGTCAAATCTCAGGGCAAACACAACAACAAGCATTATATAGTTGTGTTGATGAATTACCGTCTTTAGATCCGGAATTATATCGCAGTTTAAATTATATTAAACATTATAATGGAGATGTTGCCGATTTAGATCTTACATTTAGTTCAGATGAAGATAGTTTAGGTAAATTAATAACACATGAGTTGATACCAGGTGGTAAAGTTATACCTGTTACTAATGAAAACAAGTAAGTTGAAATGTTTTATGTTTGAATCTAATTACATATGAAAATGAAGTCTCATTGTCATTAGCCTCTTGATTTTCACTTTATCGGTGTAAATTATGTCTGGTTAAATGAGATTTCAGTGCAATAAATTTAGCTCCATACATAACAATTTATAATAAATAATAAAATTTCAGAATAAATTATATACATTTGATGGCCCATTTCCGGATGCATGTCCAAATCAAAGAGCAAACAGCTGCTTTTATTCGTGGTTTCCGTTCCATCATCAATTCAGATTGGTTATCACTATTTTCAACACCTGAAGTAACTTTCTTAATTAATCGAGCAATTACATATTTTTTTATTATTATCATTGAAAAATAGCTTCAGCGATTAATATCCGGCGATAATGTACCACTCGATATGAAAGATTTACGAAAACATACACAATATTATGGTGGTTTTCATGATTCACATCGTGTAGTTTGTTGGTTGTGGGATATTTTGGAGAAAGATTTTAGTGAAGAAGAAAAAGGAATGTTCCTCAAAGTAATTTAGAAATTCAATCTATTCTTCTTCTATAGAAATAATAAAATTGTCTTTTCTAGTTTGTCACTAGTTGTTCTAAGCCACCCCTGTTAGGTTTCGCCCATTTAGAACCACCATTTTCTATAAGATGTGTTGAAGTTGGTGATGATGAAGATACTGGCGATACAATTGGTATGCTCTTCAATTATGTTTCTATGTTGTTTAATAATTTCTATTGTTTATTTATAGGGAGTGTATTTCGTGGATTTTTCACAATACGTAAAAAAGACCCACAGAATCGTTTACCAACATCATCGACATGTTTCAATTTATTAAAATTACCAAATTATCAAAAAAAAAGTACATTACGTGAAAAATTACGGTATGCTGTAACATGCAATACAGGTTTTGAGTTATCTTAAATTATTATTTTTTTTGGGGGGGGGGGGGTGGGGAATTTAAAATTATAAAAATTGTTCATATCAAATGTTTAAAGACCATTCTTATATAAATTAATTTAAATGATAACCAAATAATTTTATTTTTCATCAAATTACAATAGCGATAAAATATACAGACGTCAATTGAGTTGCAATATGTTTATTATTATTTTGAAACGAATCTAGTGCAATTTTAATTAGTTTATGTTGTTCTTATGTGATATATGTAATTTAATTAATTATGTATTTTGTGAACATTGTGAAGTTTAAAAAAAATATATATGTATATTTTGAGGTAAAAGATGGTTTGTAAATTTGAATTCTGCGTCATCTATGACATTTCAATCAGTCAAAACATCGTGTCATTTTGATCCTAACCTCAATCACTGATACCTGAAATCAAAATTACCTGAATTGCGCAAAATACACGTGCCGTCAATGTTTTCCGGCTTTTTTTTTGGCACGCGTATCAAAATTTAAAAACTTTCTAGCCTTTTTTTTATTTTGAGAACTAATACAATTATAAATTATGTGCTTTTACAGTAATAATTGAAGTACGCAGATATTTCAATGGCTCATAAATATCAAGTTTAATAATAATTATAAAAAGTTTCAAGTAATCGAGCTATTTTTTTGAATTTGTCCATAGTGTAATCGTACTGTAGTCAGCTGTTAACTATCGGCACATGCGCAATAAAATTTTCAATTGTTTTACTACCGTTTTCAGCCATGTTGATTTTCAGTTCGTTTTGAACATTTCGTTTGGATTGTACAACGTGTAATATAACAAACGAATATTTAATAAAAACTAAGTTTTTCCAATAAAATTATAGCAACCGTAATTAAATTAATTATAACCAGCGCGTTTTGATTTTATTTAAATCAATTTAAACGTAGAAAATCAATACATTTTTAAACAATTGTGTTTTTTGTACAAACAAACAAGAAGGAAATCAAGCAATCAAAGAAGCGTTTGTCATTTGTTTTTCTTATACCAATTACCAGGCTTTTATTATACACAATTGATAATTGTGATGAAAATTCTAAATAATATTGATAGTAGAATTTAATTGATAAAGAATTATTTTATAATTGGGGTTATTTGTGTTGGAAATTATTGAATTAACCCCGGTAGAGAATTGAAAGAAAATAGAAAAAGATCAAGTAGGCTGTGCCAATAAAAAAATCTCAATTTCAGTTGTTTTAAATTGTTGCAACAAAACGAGATTATCAACAAGAACGCAATTTGTGGTTTTATTAATTATATTTCGTGTATGAATTCTGTGAGAACGTAAATTGATATTGATATAAGTTGATTGAAGACAAAATAAGAAAAGAAAGGTGGAAGTAGAGAATTATAAAATGATGGTGAATTAAATCGTCGAACTGGTGCAATATTTGATGGCTGTGGTGGGCCCCAGCCGCCACTCAAGGGTGTCCATGTCCGTGTCGATGAGTCTTATGCAGGGTACCGCCGGTCCAACAGCAGCCGGAGGACAGCAAGGAGGCCTGCATGCGGCCGCACAACCATATTATCATCCCCAACATGCTGCCGCTCCAGCACACACCCAGGAACAGGTCCAACCGGACCGGCCCATTGGTTATGGCGCTTTTGGAGTTGTCTGGTAAGTCATCATTCATCTCATCATCAAAAGAAAAAACGCAAATTATTTCTAATCAATAATAAACCGATAAGAATAATTCTATGTGTAGGTATATGGTTTCTATGTGATCAATCAGTTATCACGTTACTTTTGCTATAATATCCATATATTTTTAAATAGAAACCGGAATGTAAACAAAGACTCGTCAAAGATAAAACGAAAAATTGTATTATGTTTTCAAATAGTGATAGTATTAACAAAAGGGAGTCATCTAGCTATCTGTACGATAGGCATGTATACGATACCTACTTCTTATAAGTTTATTATCTAATTTAAACGAGAGGAGGTATCCCAACAATTACACCACCCACTAGGTCTGCATATGATCATTTTTTAATAGAAAATAGTTTTCCATACCTAATATTAATAATAATTCAAGGTACAAATTTTATCGTTTATAAGTATCGATTTTATAATAAATACACTTGATAACAAAACCAAATAATTGTCATCGTGTATAATTTATAGGAGTATGCATAATATAGTCAATTACCACTTTTCAAATATCCCCTCTTCTTTCTTCATCGAACAATACATATATAAAACTCCCATCAAAGATTTAAAAAACAAATCTAATGGTTGAAAGGGAAAATGACAAAAATCTCTATTGATTTCGTAGAGTACTTATCATTGAAAATTTTTCAAGTTTCCTCCCCTATTCCATTTTAACTATCAGAGATAGATCTTATTTATTCTAATGTTTAATTATTTTCAACGACAACAATGTCCCTCAGTTATCCCCAATTATAATAAATAGAGGTTCGTATTATTCATTTTTTCTTTTCATTCTTTATGGACAATATGAAATGATGGGGGTAGTTATCACATTTGGCTAGCAAAGTTCGATGACCGTATTCGTCACGATTGTTTTTTTCTTATTGTCTTGCTTTTTTGGCAATTTCATACAAAATTTGGAATTTCCCGTGTTCTTTGTTACAAAAATACAAAAAAAATATATACATATATTTATATAATGATGATTTCAGAGATACTGTAATTTTGAATCATTGTTGTTAGAATTGATTGAACCATAATTCATTATTTTGATTTATTGATAAATGAATAACGAGAAATAAACAGGAAGTTGACCTAAAGTTTTTCTGTATAATATTGTAAAATATGATATTTATAATGTTGATTTATATATTAATTAAACAAGGCACATGGTCGGTGATGATGATGACGTCGTGCCTTAAACAAAGACAATGGCATTGATATCCAAGTATTTACTGGCAACTCTAAAAGTTTTGTACGATAGTTTGGCACCTTGAAAATACACACACAATCTCTAATAATATTGTTTTCCATTCAAAATGAATTGCATGTTTTTCCCAAAAACAAACATATTTGTTTTCTTTTAAAATAATTTCCAATTCTATTTTAGTAGTTTATTTTTTACGTGCTCAAAATCATATACATAAGTCATATTTTTTCAACAAATAAAATTCTACGTATACATAAATACATGCATATGTATATCCTTGATTTCTTCATTATTTTATTCTACTCAACTGCCTTTGTTAACTGTTTAGAAGTGAATTTTTAAAACAAAAAAGATTGATAGCGAGCACAAGAATTAAAAAAAATACATACAAAAATTTTGCTGAATAAATCTACATTTATTCGAAATAAATGAGAAATTCGCATTTGCTTGAAAAGTGTCAAGAATTTTGGAACGCTGAATGGTTTTTTTTTATAAATACTTTCAATCTATAATTTGAAATAATTAGAATAATTTTTAATACCTAATCTTATTAATTACTAATTGTGCGAAAACAATTTACATAGAGACCTTCATATTTGATATCGTTGAATTATACATATTTTGGAGGTTATCGGGGTTGTATTATTATTATTGTTATTATTATTATTATTATTATTATTATTATTATTATTATTATTATTATTATAAATGACTGTCATATAGTGGTTACAATTAATGAAGCAATTGTTGATTCTGTTTTAGTCTGATGATTAGTGATGATAATACAAGGTTTTTCCTTTTATTATTATACAGATATTTTTTTATTATTACTAACGATTGTCGCCTTTATATTTCGATTATTATCTGTTCGAAAATTATGAATATTTAGCTTTTCAACTTTATGAACAAATAAAGTATATCGAAATAAAATATACGCAGCTTTGTCGTAGTCTCTTCTTCTATGTGTTTATACATATGTACTAAGTACATGTATGTTTAGTATACATTCGTTTATAAAATGAGTAAGGTCGATGGCCCCTTTTTCACAAAAGACCGATTAAAACTCCTGGATCATGGGCATAAAGATTAAAAAAATTTTATGATCACTACAACGATCCTCTAAATGACGAGTATACTTTGAATTGTTCAATGAACCCAGATGTAGATTTTTGTGCAATTTCTCACAAAAACTTCTATCTTCTTACAATTGAACTGGAACCAAAAACCATAAATTAATGTCTGAGCTAGGGAATCTGTTGTAATATTCGAAAATTCGCTAATACCAATCGACTAAATATAAAAAAAATAAAAGAAAATTGGTTTTTATACAACAACAATAACCACGAACGTTTGCCATGTGTGTATCTACACATTACAGTGTATCCAATTCCAGTTTCTAAAAATAATGAGAAGCAGTTGTGTTGTATACATCGCTATTAAAAAGTGATGCAGCAACGCGGGAGTGAAGGGAGTAAAAAAAGAAGTATTAACAAGAAAAAATGGAGAGGAATGATTGCTGGGGGCGCGTACGGGCGCAACCAGCTGTTGTTTTTCGGACAGGTGGTTCCACATCTGCTTACTTGCCTGCGCCTGTCTGCCAGTTTGCTGTTGCTGCTGTTGCTGCTAGAATCATTTGGCCAAAACTCAAAACTACTAAACTCAGGGTAAAAAACAAAAAGAAAAAAAACGTGTATTGAACTCATCATTCATGATAATGATGATCAAGAGTAAGAATTGACAATAACAGATTGCGTGTGGATTTCATGACTTGGTGACTTAATTGAAGGTTGTTGGTTACTTTGACAGCATATATCTTGTTGTTAGTACCAATTGTACCGTACCAACATGATGTTTTATGTTATTACGAATTTCGAATAGAATTGCAGGTTTTTGTCTATATTTCTACAATGGAAAGTACGAGTATAATAGAACACGAAAAGAACAAAAAATATATTTTTTATTTTTACAATATAAATTCCGGAAATGAGGACATTCACCAGGATCTTTACTTGAGAAACTCACTACTTTATCATCGTGCTTACCAATAAACATAAATATCTTTGATGAGATAAGTTCGAGGAAACTTTGATGAAGTATGTGAATTGTATTATGTTTATATGCAGAAGATTGCAACGATAAATTAATCTTATTTCTCTATGTATATCTATATGAAAATATTGATAAAAAAATTCCAATAAATAAAAATAACCATATCAGAATACTCATTATATCGACTTTTGTGAATCTCTTTAACCTCGATTGTCAAAGTTCGTCAAGATAATAATTACATATCAGAACCATAGATGGGCGGTGATTTATTTGAAATTATTATAATACCTATGTATAAGTATTCGATTTTTATAATCGATTAAAGGACAAATTAAGCTACATTTTAAGTACGATTTAATATTCAAAAAAAGATCTATCATTTTAACTGTTTACACGGATTAAATGATTTAAAAAGTTAAATTTCCATGAAAAACTTTTAAGAAATGCTTTAATAGCTCTACTGTTGCAATAATATGATGATAACAATATTCTGGATATACATACATATACCTATGTGTTTCATATAATTTGAAGAGAAATGACCTTTGACATAATAATAAGAATAATAATAATTTTGCCAATTTATGTTCATATTTATATAAAATATAACTTTTAATAATGAATAAAATTTTCGCAAGTTTTTTACGGGATGGTGAATTTTAATTTCTCGCTTCGATGGTGAAACCTACCGAGAGAGAGGCGAAGAAAAAGAATATTTCAACTGAAACTTTTTTTTGTTTGATTCGCGAAAGTGCTAGAAATTTTCAAAACAGCCCATCGTCATTATTCTCATTACAAACGGTTGGATATAATATGGTATTGGAGGGTTTTGCGACGCCGTCTATGATATGACGTCACAAGTCTATAGGGGTTCGTTGTGACGCTACTACTGCTGCTGGATCGATGGAGTAGAATAGAGGGTTGATGAGGAAGAACGGCACTACTATAATATTCACCAATAAATATGTATTGTAATTTTGAAGTTTAAATTTCAAATGGCCGTGCATGAATTTTCGACTATTAAATCCAAAAAAATTAATTTTTTAATAACAATTCCTTAATAAGGATATTGATAATCAATTTTTTTTTAAGTACAAAAGCGTCATTTTGTTGTGATTCACTGTGGGAAAATTTATATTAGATCATTATTAATTTACAACACGTGTTAGGTAAAACTGTCAAGTCTGTCAGTACATATGAATCAACAAGTTGCTTAATTGTCCTCTATTACTTTTTCGTAATAATTGGAAATAAAATTTGGTGAGTTTTCGATTATGATTCAATGATTATAAACAAAAAATCATTGCTTCTCTGTTCTTGCTCGAGTTTTTTCAATTGAAATTGGTACTCTTTAAACATATTTTCAAATATGACATATGACCTTTCAATTTTTTATTTATTGTTTTTGTTAAATTTAGAAGAAAATACAATAACTCATTTTTTATCTAATTCTAACGAAATATTGAAAATAAATAAGTGGAAAAATGAAGTTAGAAATGATGATCCATTAGTGTTTTCGTATTTACTTTATTTAACAACTGGTTTGATCGTATAATTAATTCAAATTATGATTACACGATCTCATGGGGTGCGATTTTTATTACATAAATAGAATTAATTATTTCAAATGCAGAAAATTGATAAACTACAAATCAGTGTATTGAATGAATTTTCAGGTCGATTTATAAAGTTTTCCGCTCTCATTTCGAAACCATAATCGCTCGGATGATTGTAAATTAATTTTATAAAATAAATGGGGTAAAATTAAAATTCTCTCGATTTGTCAATAGACTTATAAAAAGTTTTTATTAACTAGAGAAAAATTGCTATCTTTTCTTAGAAATTTTCTAATTTATCAATTAATATGTTGTTAAAACTGTCAATTGGATTTTCAGGAAAAATTGTTATGATATACGGGAACCAGCTTTATTATTTTTTTATATTATCGACCCTTATGTGCAATGCTCGCTAGGTTCTTTTTTTCGTGTAAATCAAATAATAAAAAAAACATAAAATCAGCATATTGATGTTTAGGTGATTGTCCTCATTTTATTTTGATGATGATAATAATGCAAAGACATAAGGTAAACTTTGTATAATTCTTATAACAATAATTTTCGATAAAATTGTTTTCAAATAAGATAATTTACAAAAGAAACAAAAGAATCACTATTGTTACAAATTTCCTTGTATAATATTCAAGGAAGAGGAGACGGTCCTACACTCATAATAATCACAGAATAGTATTTGACCTAGTGGCATACTTTTGACTTATAGTTATGACACAACAACATTGCTTAAATGGTTACAATTTCAACTCGTGGGTTCTACTTTTATTTTTGTTATCTAGGTACCACACTACTTTTTCTGAAGAGACTCTCTTTCTCCTTTTATCACTATTTAATCGTGACTTTACAAAGTATAAAGAGCTACTATCGTGATGAACTTTGGTCGGTTAGTTTGTTGGTTAATTAGTTTGCGAAAAAAAGATTGAAAATCGAACAGGTGATGGTTCCACCTGCCTTAAAGATTCAACAATTTTATTTATTTGTTTCTATTTCGATATCCTTTTAAAAATTTCACAGTGTACTAATAGAAAGTCGTATGGTTGAATTTTTGATTGAATAGACCAAATAAAGAATTGAAATTGAAATTATATTCAAAATAGTACTGTTAGATTATACCGGATTTATGTTGCCCACTTTGTTATTTTTCCAAAAAGAAAAAACATAATACAGTTTTAATTACCTAATTGAAAGAATATTTAAGGTTGAATAAATTTCTAAGACGAATGTCTTCCACGTATCTTATTAATTACAATATTTAATAAGAAATAAATAATGAGAAAATGAAATGAGCCATTCCAAGACAATTGACTGTTTAAAATTTTCAAGTTTTCTTCAAATTTGTAATTCAATTTAATTATTATCACATCATAAATATAGGTAGGTATAAGATACATATATATAGCGGACATTTCAAAATGCACAAATCCTTTTAAAATTAACAATACTCAAAAGCTGAGAGTTAAATGATTGGACAGAATTTCTGAAATATACCAGGTTTCCCATTTGAATTTTTGGCAATTCTGCACATATTGTAAAGTTTTTTTTTGTCAACTCCTATATGTATCATACTCTGTAACCATATGGTAGACTTGTGTTAATTTTTTAAAATATTTCTACATATATTTAATTTGCATGAAATAAGAAAATCAATAAAGTTTTAATTTAATAGTGAAATTACCAATCTTGAATCAATATAAGAGCTATTTTGTTTTAATATTAAAACGCTAGTTTAATTAAAGTTATTTATTAGTTGCTAGTCCTCAATTGAAAGATTTCTCATAATAATTTCCTGGATGATTACATAACAGTACAAGTAAAAATTTTTCCAGTTGATTCTATCTAGCAGCCAAGAATGCAACTGTACTTTGATCAATTCAATTTTGTTTTTATAAAAAGACGATGCTTGTTTTAAAGAAGAGAATCCTTTCCTTTTTGGAGAAAAGCACGTTCTATTATTTTCAGTTTTGTATACATTTATGCCTCTCACTTTCTTTGATTTTCTATTATTTATTAAGACTTTAAAGTCCTTGATGGATTACGAAAATCTTAATAATTATAAAAAAGAGAAATTCACATTTTGCACCCATTATCCTAAATTTGCATGAAATAATAGGTAAATAGGTATACAGGTGTTTCTTAAGTAGAGGTCAGCAATCCAGGGGCGTATTCTGTGGCAAAAAATAAGGTTCTTTTGTTATATAAACGTGGGGTCTTAGGGCATCAATACATACTACTATACATAATAAATAAGTACACAAAATTTGGTTGAATTATCTCAAGCGGTTTAGAAATTAAAAATTAAGAAATGATTTTTTTAAATTTTTTTGACACTGTAGCTCGAAAACGGCTACCCTAAGACCCCACGTTAATATAACATAAAAACCTTATTTTCTGCCACAGAATACGCCCCTGGATTTCTGACCTCTTCTCAAGAAATATCCTGTATAGGATGTTATACCTATTATAATCAAACTACACGTTTTTAGTTTTATCTTTCAAAAGAGTATAGAAGCAAGATATTCCTATTATTTTTGAAATTTTTTAATGCAAAATTAATTAGGTCATTGGAATTTGAATGTATTCAAACTTATAAATTTTGATTCTAAGGAAATTACATAAAATTATCAACTTTATTATAAAAAGTACATATCATTTTGTCCTTGTATGTTTATTGCATATTTGTAAATATTATACATACGAGTCTGTGGGTAGTGTTTAAAA
>JAZBGZ010001372.1:0-16499 GCA_037414795.1 Stenodera caucasica | reverse complement strand
CGGTAGTAACAATAATAATTATAATAATAATAACAATAATAATAATAATAAGAATCGGAGTCAAGTGAAACCGTTTACAAAAGAATCATTAGAACGATTAGAAAAGAAAACTGTGCAATTAGTGCGCGAATATGGTTTTCAACCAAGACGTAAATTAAGTGTTGAAGATGGTTCGCGATTACCAGCCAAATTTGAACCATTCCCAACGAAATTATATGGAAGACCATTAGAGGAAATTGACAATTTTATTTATGATGAGGTAAAAACAAATGACTATATAAATATAGATATTATTGCCAAATGTACACTTACTTTATGTATATAATGCGGTCACTTTATACGGAAATCAAATTGGTCTAGGAGATCAATACTTAATGCGGTCATTATTTGTTGTCGCCCTAAATATCAGTATAAACACAATAATAACAAGACAACATTAAAAATATTCTATGTCTTTATATATTGTATATATGCAATCGTACAAAAAAGTGTTTAAGAGAAAATGGAGCGATTTTCGTACAAATAGATCAAGTGAGGATCAAATAAGGATTAGGTAACTCAACTACTAGACTTAAATCTATCTAAGTAGATGAGAGAAACAGAGAAAGATAGAGCGATTTGTTGAATGTTGTAATATGAATTGAATGGAAAAGGTTCTAGTCGGGCTCAAATCAACAGTTGATGCTGTTCTTCTTCAAAAAATGAACAAAAATTTTCTTTATAAATAGTTGAGATTATTATTGTATTGGACTTGGACTGAATTTTCACTAAAGTTGGCGAGCTTTTTCAGACTGTTTTGTTTTATATATTTCAATAGGCTTTAATTAGAAAGTTGTTGTATTGTGAATCGAACAAAACATTCACGGATCTTTATATAAAAAAATCTTATGTTGGTCTTATAATTGTTGTTGTTGTTGTTCGTACTTCGTAGTGGTTGAATAGCAAATGATATGTTGTCAAACAAAAGCTACAGCCATACAACTAGAAATTAATGAGGCATTCCATTCTGACTTAATTGAATCAAGTCTAGATTCTCTTATAATAAGATGAATAGTACGTTCAAATTTTGGTGGAGGCGCCGGGCGAATTTGTTCAATATTCGAAAATTGATACTTGTTTTCAGTTTTTTGATAGTCTAAAACTTTCAGAATGCGATAATAGGGAAATTTTCTACTTTTTGATTTTATTGGGCCGATTGTCTTCGAATTTGAATATTGATTTTACTATTGAGAAAATTGAATTAGAGTATAATAAACAATTTTATTATAAAGAAATTGTTTCGCTATAGAAATCGATCGGTATATGAAATTTTAAACGATCGTCCGCCCCGTCATTAAAATCGAGTAAATTATCTAAGTGAAACACATTAAAAAAAAAATAAAAAGAGCAAATCCACCTGTATCGAATACAACTGATTATAGATATAAAGTAGAATAAAAAAAGGGGAAAATTTAGAATTTCCCTACATATAGATGAGTGTGTGTGTGTGTGTGTGTGTGTGAAATCGTGCGCGCTGCAATGCGGATTGAAAGAAAGAAATATTGCGTGCCAGCTACAGTTGAACGACTACAACCAAATACAACTACAGTAAGTTCGACTTAAAACATTAGGGTGGCTTGGAAATGATGGTGGTGGTGGTTGGTAATAGTGGTAGCAATTGATTCAAACATACTGATTATAATTCTGCGTCACACATTTACAACAAACATTTCAAGCCGAAATTTCCATTTACGTTCGTTTTTTTTTTTCGATAGGAAAAATCGAAATTCGAGTTATCTTCGATAACATTAGTAATTATCTAAATATAGAGGAATTAGGACCGAATTTAGTTAAATTCATATTAATATACTGATATATTGCGTGCTTTATTATAGTATCACTGTATTATGAGTTTCTTTCGTCTTTCGAGCCGTTTTTTCGATCCTTTTTTTTTGTCTAGAAAGCTTTTTGCGCCGCTTTTCATTTATCACAACAATAGAAATGAGATTCTCTCAATGTTCGTTCAAATTTACAAAGCTTTTTTCACAGAATCGTTGGCAGTTTTTAAAGGGGACGGGCGATTAAGAGAATTTTCGAGGAAAATTCCAAAAACGTCCACTATAATAGTTTTTTTTTGCCACAATCGTAAATTATTCGCCGCCCATTGAGAATAAGAACGTGATTTTTTTTGTCTTTAGGATGTACTGAAAGTTTTATTGAATCCAACAAAGTTCACGAATTATCATTATTTGATTTAAACTTTCATCCTAAAGAAAATTAAAATCAAATTTATTTCACTACAAATTAGTTGCTCCTCTGGGATGAAATTTATTAAAAGTTATTTAGAAATAAAGTGGCGGATTGGTGGATGCGCCAGGCGAGTCCACAATTCTGTGATACATCAATTGTTAATTTCAACCTTAAAGGGTGGAAATAGCGTTGTTTTCGCTCCTCTACAAATAGTGGTTGTTATATTAAGTACTTGGTTAAATTCCAAATTATTTCTAAGTGGTTGGATGGAACAAGTTGTAACTTGTACAAGAATATCAAGATACTTAAGAATCTATATATCCATGTAGATGGTGTTTTTAATGCTTCAAAGCAACACGTTTATGCACCATATTTATCGATCACGCTATAAATGTGTTTAAAGTAGGTATCCTATTTCATCTACTCTCTCCTCATCTATCTCTCTCTCTCTCTCGTTTTAATAAATATAAATCAGGTATTGGCAGTTTTTTTGATGAATTTCTCGAATTCAATCGTTCAAAATTGACCTCAAACTGTAATCTTTCTTCCCGCCCCACCATTTGACGTGATAAATTTTTTAACACCAATCAATTGTGGGAATTCCAATAATCGTGTCACTATTAGCTATTATCTCGGTCGGTTTCATTCCGTAAATTTATGAATTATTAATCATTTTATAAAAGAGATAAATTGACGATCGATGGTGCTCATCCCTCCAAAAAAAAAACCGAATGATTTACGTAACGACAAAATACAATATAATCAACCCTAAAGTTTATGTTGTTTCTATACTGATATAAAATTGAATGGTACGTTATAATCGTTAATATTGTAATTTACTCAGTTGCCGGTCATCAATATTGGCCTTTTGTTCTCAAAAAAAGTGAATGTATAACGAGTCCGATATAAAACGGGAAATTACTCGACTATTAGCCACGTTCCGTCAACATTGAGTTTGAATTATTAAAACCGGAAGAGGGGTTGTGCTCCTAAAACAAAAACGTATTGTACTTGGGGCTAAATTCGTTGGTTACAAGATAAGTGGAATTACAATAGAGATTTAGATGGAATAAGCATTGAAATTGGCAAAAATTCAACTACTTTTATTTTATTTATTTATTTAGTTTTTTGGGGGCTAAATTTCGTAGAATATCTGAGACAAACGACAACCTTATTGTCTCAATTTTTTTTTGTACGCATATAAATTTGGCGCCCCTAGACGATCCCCCAGATTAGTCTAATGGCAAAACTGGCTCCGTTGGAACAACATAATGACTATGAGTTTTAATAATAAACTTCAGACTCCAGCAAAAGAAGGAACAAAACCGTACAGAAAAGTGTTGATAAATGTGGAATGTGCACTTACAAATTATGGAGACAATTATTTTATTTTTTTTTCGTTATACTTTTAGTCGCTGTGTAATTTCCGATAAAAATGAATGATTGATGATGACAGAGCAGTAAATGGGCTAGAAACTATACGAATAAAACAGAGATAGAAAAAAGTCTAACGTAAATAGAAAAAAAATTGGTTGATTTTTTGCTACCAAATTGTTAATCTAATCAACTCAAGTGACTAAAAGGTCGGGGATAATAAAATGTCAATTTAAAAAAATTTCGATTTTCTGACAAACAACAAAATCAAAAAACTTGCAAATCGCTTGATTTCGAATTGTTCCCAATTTGATTAGCCGAGAGACTGGAATTATTATTAAAATTCACGCCGAATTTCAGTCTAATTATTTGAAAAATCAATTTTAATTCACAAATTATAATATTATCATTCATTTTCTTATTTGCATATTAGAATTATCTAATATTCATGAAATATAGAGAGAATATCTTAAAAGCCTGCAATGCAGTTAGCTTTTATTAGTTATAATTGTTTTACAGAACAAGATACTAAGTTTTACTGCAATATTTATTTTTTTTATCTCTATAGTTCTGTTTCAATTATTGCAATATTGCAGTATACACGAAATATAGCACAATAAGCTAGAATCTACAAAAATAGTGAATTTTCAAGAAATTTTCTTATTTAATCCCCACAATTCAATTGTTACTTCGA
Organism: Stenodera caucasica; assembly: GCA_037414795.1. NCBI lineage: Eukaryota > Metazoa > Arthropoda > Insecta > Coleoptera > Meloidae > Stenodera > Stenodera caucasica. The sequence continues at coordinate 12,202 of JAZBGZ010001372.1, read as the reverse complement.
AACAAAATGAATTAAGCCTTCTACACTGCTCTTTTTTCTTATCCTTTTGAATATTTTTATCATTATCATCATTATTATTATTCACATATATTCAGTAATATGACTATTTGTATTTTTAATGTAATAAAATTATAGAAACTCGGACATGGAAATGGTTGCGTGTTATTTAGTCCAAGACTAGTTCTTTACACGCATAGATTATGATGTAGAAACGACATTCAATAAATAATTTAAACTTTTCCAGTATATGGGGTCAACTTGAAAAGACTATATATATATATATATATATAAAAAACCACATCCAAAAAACTAAATCACGGTATAGAATGAGTAATAGAGACAGAGAGAAATTGTTGGCTTCAGCAAATTGGTTTGTATTTTTTTCTAGTTTTTGTTTGTGTTTGATTTACATTTAGAGAAGTTTCCTCAGTTTATTTATTTTTTTTTTCATGAAATATATAATAAAAGTGGCTTATAGAAGTTCAACTTGAGTTCAGAAGAGCTTTTCAATGTTACAAGTTGACCGCAATCACAAATACTGAAATTTAAACTTTAAAGTCCTTTCGACTTTCAATTTTTTCATAATAACTCGAATTTTCCGCTTTGATTAATATCTATTTTATCAACCAATCAAAAGATAGATGCTAGCGGCATCTATAGTTCTTGGAGTAAACTCAGTAATGTCATTAATGAAATAATAAATGAAAAAGCAATAGTTTATCTTCGATTTTTTGTTCAGATTTTAGTAAAATAAATTCTAAATTAAAAATAGTTTCACATATTTATTTATAAGTTTCCAATCATTATTCGTAGTTAACTATGGTTTTTCAAGAATTCTTTCATTTCCATTTGTTTTAGGATCTGTCGTAATTGATAATTAATTATAATTAAAACTTACAATAATAAGCGATTGACGATGGAACAAAAGATCGAGTGTCGCATGAAGTTTTGTTCATTCGATTATTCATGATGAAAGCGTCTTCACAAACTTCAAGTACTCTCCAAAATGTTGGAGCTGCATAGGTAGTACTATAATTATGTTGCAAAATAACAAAAAGGAAAACACGACAGCTCTACATCAGTGTATTTCTATTAAATATAATAATAATAATAATAATAATGATAATAATAATGATAATAATAATATACTACCGATACAAGTTTCGCATTCGTCATCTAGTAGTTTCCAGTGGAACTACTCGAAATACTTCTCTGCGATTGGTGCAAAATTTCCTGCTGTCATTTCGACCAATAGAGTGTCAATATTAAATTAGAAAAACAGATACTTTGATTTTTTTAGAATAGAAACGTGTTTATTTTACTATTGGGGCAACATTTTTATAGCGGAATCGATTAATAATTGAAACGAAAGAAATAAGACTGGTAGAATCCAATTTCATTCTGATTGTATTTTATAGTGCTAACAATTTTCGGATCTAAAAAATTTTGTTACTCAATTTAATAATTCAATTCATTCTTAATTGTACTTAATTGATTATTTGTATGAACAAAATTATTATAAGTGTATTAATTTGAGTTGGTTTGAGACAGAAATTCCCAATTGTTTGAACGAAAATAAATTCATCATCAGGTTTCTGAAACTTGACGAATTGTTCTCATTAAAAATTCATATTGTCGAGTTGGTTTTGTGAAAAGTTCGTCTTTCAACAAACTCGAATATTTGAGACGCACAGTGAACAAAGTTTTCGCCTTTGAATTTCCCATTTTTCGTTGTGATTTATTCGCGTCATCTTCTATTTTCAATTTTTCGAAAATCTTATCTAGTAATTGTATATTTTTTTATTTCTATCTTGGACATTTTCAACATACCTTTACGCCGACTATAAAAGAAGAAAACTAGGTCTAGATGTTTATAAAAGAGCTTTTTTTCTATGTGTGTGTGTGCAAAGTGAATATAATGGATATTTTATGTTTGTAAAGCTCCCTTTTAAAAGCTTTTGAATTTCGAAATCGTATTGTCGGATGAGAAACTCAACTATTCAAACTGTTTTGCGGTTTTACCTTCAGAAACCAACAACCAGCTAACACCAACACAACCACAATAATAGTCATATCAATTTTACAATAACATTAATAATAATGAGAACTAATACAATCACACATATTTAATCATGAAATAATTGATTGAAATTTCCTATTGTTTCAGGTAAACGTTGGATTGATGTTCTTTCTATATTTGTTTTTTATTTAAAATCTTTGGTTTGTAACTGGAACATTTTATTTGTAAGTTATTTTATAACAGTAATTGGCATAATTATTTGTTTTATTTTAATTTATGTTTCGGAATATTTCTATACTTATATTAAATTGATGTTGGGAGAATTTTGCACAAGAAATTTGCTTCCTTTCAAATTGATTGTAAGTGTTTCTTTTGTTGATTGTTATCAATAAATGCAGCTTCAATCTCTCATCTCAAATTAAATACAATTGTTTATATTTCTTATAATTAATAAATTGTATTTTACTTAGGTCCCTGTAAGTAAAAACTTAACATTTTGGTGAGTAATTCACAACCAAGATGCGTAGAAGAGTTCGTTCTTTCAATTATTCGAAAAAAAAAAAGACAAAATCTAGTAAAATTACAACAATAACGAACTCTTTTCGTTTTCTACAATATTTTAATCGATTCTTAAAGCATCTAAATTGTAGATATTTCTTCTTCTTCTTTTTATTGTAAATTCTAATTCATTTTTGAAAAGTATTTTGGTTGATGAATTGTAGATAAGATTCTTTGTAGATAAAGAAAAAATTGACTTATAAATTATTATTTTTTTTTGGTTTTAAGGTAAAATTCACATTAATCATTTTTTTTTTTTAGAAATAACACGTAATATGAGGACGATAATGAGTTTTTTGAAACACTATTGCCTGTAATGAAGCTGAATTATAAAATTATGAAAAGCAATAATTAATCAAATTTTCTAGACACCACATAGAACACTAAATCTTTCTATGTTGAACTTGCGTAGATAGAGAATTATATTTATTATTTGCATGTATTCGAGCATATTTGCTCTTGATTTAACATAATCAATCGACAATAATTATAGCTCGTTTCATTTCAAATCATCTTTATCCATCGTTTCTATGGTAACACAATTGAGTTCTGAAGCAAAATAATGATTTGAAATGAAACGAGCTGTATCTAAATGTAGATATGTTGTGACAATTTTCCCTTTAAATTTCCAATATTTTTTTATTCAATGTTTATTTTATATCATAAGATATTTGTTTACATTTCACTATGGAATTGATTGATATTCGTTAGGAAATCTCATATTTGGTAGTAGCTCAGTGTTTGTATTATATATTGGTGATGGTGATTCCCTAAGGCGGCCATCCACCTTGGCCTCATTTTTTATATGGAATTATGTTTGTTACACCACCGACGCTAACGCCGACGCCACTCACAAATATCAACAATCAACAGACAAAATACAGACATGTTTTGGAATTATATCTCCAGCTTTATGTACAGCAACAGGGAGGATTTTCCATAGATTTATATCGCACCTGTTGTAACCGCCTCTCTCTCTCTCTCTCCCTCCATTATTCAATCATAATTTACAATTAAAGGATCACAATGAATAACTGCATGTTTATCACTAATTCTCTCTAACTATTTATCCAGTAGCATGTGTCGTTTATTATAAATTTTCAGTGATTGTTGTATTGTTTAATTTTTTTTTGTTTGTTTTCTTATTTTTCTTGTTGTAGACATTCTGCGTGGTTTCCAAACGATTCCGAAAGAATTATATTCATCGTTTTACAGCAACAAAATCATATTTCTTCTTCAGTCCATTTAGTTCAATACGTAGAGCGTGTATATATTTATGTACTAATCAATTTTTTGATTATATCGTTATGGCTACAATTTTGCTCAACTGCGTCTTCCTCGCTATGGCGGAAACGATTGAAGAAGCCGAGTAAGTATTATATTTCCAACAAAACTCCAATTTATAAGATCGATCCTCCATTGTCCATAATAAAACAAATGATTAATTCAAATATACAGTTTGTCTTCGAATTCACTAGTTATTGTTGTATGTTTGTTTTTCGTACAATTCCTTGTAAACGATTAGATTTGTTGATCATTCTCCCAACAGACTAAACAATAATCCCAAAAGAGATAAATGCAAGCTTTTTCGAATCGAATAGACTCTTCAACAAATGAAATAAATAAATAAATGATCAACAAGAATTCATGCAATAAAAATCATAGAGATTTTCTTTTGTAAATTGGAATTTAAAAATAACAAAAACATATATAACATTCACATTTGTTAAGGTGAATAAAAAATGAATATGTCACGTTATTTTCCACTAAATTCTAACAAACATGCAATGAAAACGTTTCCCAGTTGAAACTCATTAATTTGTGAATTATTTAAATATTCTAATGATATTACTTATAATAATAATAATAATTAACTCACAGATTCATTAATTTTTCAAAGTTAAATCACAATTGTCTAAAATTATAGAAAGTTGTTGAAAGTATAAAAATGCCCCAATTTGTTTTATTATTATTATTATTATTATTATTATTATTATTTCACTGTGATTTCAACAGAGCGTAAAAATGGTGGATGCGCCAGTTCTAGTTCCATAGTTCCTGCTAATTGAATAATGAAAAACTGGTCGTTCTGTGTAACTTTTCATGAATTATCTGTTGGTAGAGAGTTTTATTGAAATTAATTAACCATTTTGATATCTCATGTGTGCGATTTCTCACTTTAGTTAATTACGGTAGTGAAAAACTGAAATAAAATTGATAAAACGTGAAGTGTGTCCACCAAACATTTTTATCTTCTTTTCATTCAACATTCACACCCCTAAACACATTCATCATAGACTTAATTACTTTGAGAACTGCTGGTCTAATAGATAATTGCTGCAGTTCTATAATTCGAAGACATTCTGTAAATTACACCAAAATATAAATTAAGCTGCAAACTGCATTTTAATGTAATGCACTGTTGAATATACTCGCAAAGTCTTGTTAAATTTAATTATAAATTCAACTGTTGTATCAAGTATGAAATTGAATCGTTTCAGTAAAGTTCTCTGTCTGTTTCAGATATATTTTTTTAGCCATATATACGGCTGAGATGATAATTAAAAGTATAGCAAAAGGTTTTATATTGAATAAATACACATATTTACGGAATCCATGGAATTGGCTGGATTTTGTTGTTATAACCAGTGGATATGCAACAATTGGAATGGAAGTGGGAAATTTGGCTGGTTTACGTACATTTCGTGTTTTAAGAGCACTGAAAACAATCTCAATATTACCAGGTTAGTATTAAATAAATGAAATAATTATACGACAAAAATAACAAAATTTATTTTATATTATTAAAGTTAGTCCAGAATATTATCATGATGATGTGATTTTCGGTGGGACTCGATGATTTTAATCTGAACACACCTTAATTTAATAGATACAATTTCAATTGACTCGTTTACAATTTTCCGGCAATTGCGGTTGAATATTTTCAATTGCATTCAAATATTCGTCTAAATAATCATCAATAATTGTTTCAGTACAAGTTACTGCATTCTTTATTGTACGACAAACTGGTATTTTTTCGTTGAAACATTCATCATCTCGTTTAATTGTCACGTTATTAATAGAAACCCACTGGGAAATATCATTAAAACACGAACATATCCATGGATTATTATAAAAATTAAATATAGAAATTTTCAATTTCTTCAACAAATCCTTTGATAAATAATTCAAATAATTACCATTTAACAATAATACGCGGATTTCAAAATTATTAGTAACAATATTGGCATTCAATTGTTTCAAACGATTGAATCTCAAACTTAATAAATCTAATCGTTTCAAGCCTTTGAACGTGTCTTTTTGAATATTATGGATTTTATTGTAATCGAAATAGAGGCGTTGTAATTTTTTGAAATTTTGAAACGAATTTCGTCCCAAACTCTCAATTTGATTATTATTCAAATTAATCAATTTCAAATTTGTTGAATTCGTAAACCATTCTTTACGATATGTTGTCAAATAATTATAATTCAAATAGACATTTTCGAGAAATTCTAAATCCGAAAATGAGAAATCTTCAATTTCTTCAATATGATTATTATTTAAATACAAATCTTTTAATGATGGTATTTCAGTGAATACTAAATTTAATATTTTTGTTAAATTATAACTATAATTTATATGTACAATTTCTAAACGTAACAAATTCCGGAAGGCATTCGGTAAAATTTTCTTGATGGTACAATTTGAAAATGTTAACGTTTTCAACCGTACTAGATGTTTAATTGAGTCTCTATCCAAAACTGGTGTGTATTGTTGATTGAATGTAGCTTCACTCACAACAATGTCCGGATCGAAAGAAGAACGTTGGATACAATCATTCGATATGTGATCGAATAGTCTTCCATCTTGAGTGCGAATTTTTATTAAAACATTATTGAATGAATTACACGCACTACTTATCGTATTGATATTTAAAAAATTTATTAAAATTATTATTAATAATTTTGTACTGATCATTTTTGTGATGCAAAAGACAAACTGATAATGAACTGTTATTTTCGTCGTATAAACAATGAAAAAAGAGAGGGAAGGTCAAAAGTTCGCTATCCATATTCAAATGAGATTGATGGAAATTCCAGCATGGTTACACGATTTGAGATTAAACCAATATAAAGTGACTAATAATATAAAATTATCCTGTTGTATTTTTTTTGAATAATTCCCAGGAAGTTCATTTTTTTTTTATTATCAGTACATGACGTTATTCCGATTTTGGTTTATACGAAAATAAAATATTTTTAAAAGTTGATTAAATTCGAGAAGATAAAATTTGTTGGGGATTTTTGTCAAAATTAATATTGGTCGATCAGAAGATCGAAGAAATCGAAATCTAACGATTATCATAAATCTATAATTTAGCTCTTTCAACTATCTACAATAGATTAATGATGGAGTTTTTTAAAAAGTATTTTGATTTCTTTTATATAAAATGTTTACATTGATTCTGAGAAACTCATCCATAACTCATTGTATTCTTAACAAAACTGCCATTTCCGATTAGAACAGAATTTCAATAGTAAAGAAATTGAAGAGAAATTCTTGTGATTGTTCCATTTTATAAATTTTAATTTTTTGCTTCCAGGATTAAAAACTATAATAAATGCACTGCTTCATTCCTTCAAACAATTAGCCGAAGTAATGACATTAACAATCTTTTGTTTGATGGTGTTTGCATTATTCGCATTGCAAGTTTATAAAGGCGAGCTACGAAACAAGTGCGTCCTCAAAATGGACGACCATAACGCCACCTACGACACCTGGTTCAAGTAGGTATTTTTATTGTTTTTTACCATCATCCTCCATATGGAGGAGCAATAACAATAAATCAATAAAATTGCCAAAAATCCAAATCTAAACTTAGCAAATAAAAAATAATCTATCTATTGGCACTTGTTCCATTTATATTGCTTTTTTGTTTATGTAAACATGTAGAACAAGGATATTTATATTTCACACCGATATATTATTCAAAATAGTAGAATGAGACGATTATAATACCAAAGAATAGAAGAAAATAGACAAACAGAGATAAAGAAGAATATATGGTTTCGAACAATAGTTGTTTTTCTGTATTTTTTTGTCTGACAAAACTGGATAAATTTCTAACCAACAACTCTCGAACAGTAATAAAAGGAAACTCTATATTTTTCTTACTAGAAATCATTTTTTTTACAATTTTTAATATCATTTGTCTCATATTAATGAAGTTTTTTCTTTCAACTTTACGTAAAATTCACATAAATTGAAATAGATTTCATTAGAAGTGTCGAAGTGAAGTTCATAAATTTACTCCATTCTAAATTGAATTTTGTGAAATATCTGACGAACTTTTTTCGATCTTAATGAGAAGCAACCCGCTTTGTGAATTTTGAATTTTTTTGGCGAGTTCTGTTGAAAAAAATCAATCAATTCATTTGTCAAGAATAATGTGACTCGTGAGCGCTAAGAATGGTGGATGCGCCGGGTGAAATTTTAATTATTCTGATATTATATTCGTATTTGTGAAGTATTTATTTTGAGTTTGTTTCCTATTTATTCACAAACAGGCTTTAATTGGATTATTGCTGTGATTGTTCCAATTAATCCATTTCCTATAAATTCATCAACTCTCAGAAAATTACATATTCAACTATCGGCTCATGAATATTGTAACAGAAAATCAATAATGAGAGTTTCAGATTGTCCATTGAGACTTTCTCTATCAAATTACAAAATAACCAATCAATTTTAGCCATGTCAAAATTTACCAAAGTTTAAACTAGCCTGTCGTCTTTTTTTCCACTTCTTATATTTCTTATTTCGTAGCGAATCCGAATCCATTACTCTGATATAAAATCGATGCGAATTGTGAATAAGAAATAACAAAAAAAACGAGCCGGAACGGATTCCTCTCATTCGAAATTTTCAATTAATTGAATCTACTTTTAATTTATACAGGAGAGAAGATCTAATAAACGTCTAATAACATCATATAATCTCTATCTTCATCTTCTATCGTTCCCTAATATAATTTTGTGTTTGTTTATCGGTTTTATTGTTTTATTTTATCTTCTAGTGCTATTTAATTTTGTTTTATTGCCCGAAAATAGTTGGACCAACGATCCAAATAATTGGATAGTGCGCAATGAAACAGGCGAACCAATATTGTGTGGCAATGTGACAGGTTCACGACATTGTCCATTAACTCACACGTGCCTCTGCGTAGGTGACAATCCTAACCACGGATACACCAGTTTCGACAATTTCTTATGGTCAATGTTGACGACATTCCAATTAATTACGCTCGACTATTGGGAAAATGTCTATAATATGGTTCGTTCTTATATCTATTATTAATTAAAAATAAAAACTAAACACATATCAGGATATCCAATGGACTATCTCTAATATTGGTTGCTCTAGCAACCGATAAAGTGAGTTGTTAGAGTAGTCGAATGTTTCGAATTCACAGCCTCCTTTGATACATAAAAATATTGGAGATATATCATCCACTGGACATTCTGTATATTATAGTTTATTTTTTCTATATTTTTAATTTTTTTCGTGTAATTTAGGTGCTGTCATCGTGTGGTCCAATAAGCGTTTCGTTCTTTACTGTAGTTGTATTTTTCGGTTCATTTTATTTAATTAATCTAATGTTGGCTGTGGTAGCGTTAAGTTATGAAGAAGAAGCTGAAATAACACAAGAGGAACGTAAAAAGGAATTAGTTGATCATCGTGAAGATTCAACATTCAGTTTTGATCCGACAAATTTAAATGTTAAAATTCTATCGAAACATAAAATAAAAAAAATCGACGCACGTAAAGGTGTATTATTATCATCATATACAAGAAAGAAAACACGTAGACGTAAACGTAATCGCAGCAATACAAATCCGAATAAATCAAACAACGATACGAATAATAAAAAACAAATGAAAGATGATGATGGGAACGATTCACCGAAACAAAATCGATCAGTAACACCGACTCCTAGTCCAAGTCCGAGACATGGGCGCGGATCACCGCGTCCTCAAGTCCTACCATTACAACAACAACAACAACAACAACAACAACAACAACAACAACAAACGAAACATGTTCAATTAGCTGATCCGAAAATAACAACAGAATCCACTTTACATCCGATCTCGCATATGTTAGCGCCAGTACGATTAGGGATGAGTAGCCGTCAAACTAGTAGTAATAGTGGTGAAGGGAATAATCAATCGTCATTGGATGATTCCGGTGTTGTTGATGATCATGAAACTGAAGGTGATGCGACATCTGAAGATCAACCAACAACTGGAACAACAACAACAACAACTGTCACTAGAAAAGTAAGATATTCGCTATTTTTATGTATTTTCTTTTATATTCCTAATAAATATTTTATTGGGAAAGCTCTCCAATCTTACGGTTATTCATTATTGATATTATTTTTACAGAAAATAGAAGTAACGCCTGTAACTGTTGCGTTAAGTCCGAAAGAGATTAAAGTGATTAAATGTAACGGCATTAATAGCGGCAATAATAATAACAGTAATAAAAAGAAGAAACAAATGTATACATTACCATCTGATTATTTATCACACATTGTTGTAATTGGTAAGAATTGATCAACCAATTAGAAAAAACAACGTTCATACAGAATGTCCAATAAAAATATATCGTTGTCTAGAAATAATTCCAATAATTGGTCTCTAAATAACTTATAATACTTTCTCACTTTAAACCCCAAAACTAAATAGTTTGAAAAATATTCGCTATCTTTGTCGAATTTAATGTAATTGAAGTACGAATTTCGCATTAAAGTTAAACAGAGAATTATCTGGACGATAGTCAAAATTTGTAGTACTTTTATCAAGATTGTTGTGTAACCCAAAATATTTGCACCCTGGGCAAATGCCCGCATTGCCCACCCTTCTATCTCAATCTCTCCATTTCGCTTCCACTCATATAAAAAAGTGAGATGGTCTTATGTCAATACTTTGCTCGTTTGAGATAACGTGTCGGCCATTTAGTGGATTTTCTGTAGTTGCGTTTATTTTTTATTAATTAGAAAATTTTACAATTTTATTTTTATAGATGATGAAATAATGCCAGATCGAAATTGCGGTTGTTGTGAAAAGTGTTGTATGGATTATGATGGTTGGTTGCAATTCCAACAGGCCCTTTGTCGTATCGTTCGCGATCCATTATTCGAATTAACGATAACTGTTTGTATTGTATTGAATACAATGTTTCTAGCAATGGAACATCATGGTATGAGTGATGATATATTACGTGCATTAGATATTGGGAATAAAGTTTGTTATTGAGTTAAAATTAAAAAAAAATCTTATTATTACTTTAATTAAAATTGAAGGTGTTCACGTCGATTTTCACATTTGAATGTTGTCTGAAATTGATGGCATTGAGTAAAGAATTCTTCTATTGTGGCTGGAATATCTTCGATTTGATCATTGTTTCGGCCAGTTTACTCGACTTAATCTTCGAATTAGTTGATGGTTTATCCGTATTGCGAGGATTACGTTTGGTGAATATCTCTAAAATTTTCCAATAATCTTACATCTTTACATATTTTTAAATTATTTTTTTTGATAGTTGCGTGTATTGAAATTGGCCCAATCGTGGATAACAATGAAAGTTTTACTAAGTATCATAATTAGCACAATTGGAGCATTAGGAAATTTAACTTTCGTCTTAGTTATTGTTATTTATATATTTGCTGTAATTGGTATGCAATTATTTTCAAAAGATTATACGCTAGAGAGATTCTATCCAGATCCGGTTCCAAGGTAAGTTTCTATTTGTTTATATTTTGTTATTTTTTCTTACACTAAACACTCCTCTCATAGAGAATTTATATTACGATTTCGCAATGTCTCCAAAGTTCGTGTTCTTAATAATATAGAGCAAAAACCATAACGAAAATAAACAAATCAATAAAATCTAGTATTTCTCCCCGAATATTTCGAACATTCATAAATATCAGTCCTAGATATTGCACCAAAATTTCTATTTCAATTATTTAATCACACTTTTCCCTTTAGAGTAAACAAACAAATGAAACAATAACGAGTAAGGTATTGCGACAAAATGAATAAATAAATAAAATGAGACTTTCCACAACTTTAACCTTTCTTTCCGTTTTTCTAATTTTTTTATAGATGGAATTTCACTGATTTTTTCCATTCATTTATGATGATTTTTCGTATATTGTGCGGTGAATGGATCGAACCATTATGGGATTGTATGAGAGCCGAAAGTTATGAGGTAATTTAATGATAATTAATCACAATTATAATAATAATAATTATAATAATAATGATACAAATTAGGGACCTGGTACTTGCCTTGCTGTATTTCTACCAACTTTAGTTATGGGCAATTTTATGGTACTAAATTTGTTCTTGGCTCTGTTACTCAACAGTTTCAATTCAGAGGAGTTGAAAACGAGAAAAGAGGTAAATTATTTTTTTTTTGCATAAAATCCTTGTAAATATTTGTCGTTTACAAGCGCGATATAAATGCAAATTGATAATTTTGTTGAAAGGTAAGCTCTTTTTATTTATGTGGATTTACTTACATTATCTTTCCACTTATTGAAATTAAATT
>JAZBGZ010001370.1:0-12724 GCA_037414795.1 Stenodera caucasica | reverse complement strand
ACTAGTTTCCATTACCTCCAATAGAATTATAAAGTGATTTCGATCACATCCGGCCCTGATAACGATAGTAAATTTACCTGGAAACTTTGAAGCGAATTCAAAAATAATTTAACATATGCCGATACTGATAACACATATAATACGTTAAATTTCGAAAATTCGTTACAAGCAAAATATAATGAACTTCCAAATAACGAAATCATTTGATAAATTTCATATTCTGACTGTAATTTCTTTTGTATCTCCAAAGATTCTTCTAGAGCTTTTGTAATTTGAATTGAACTAATTTTAGTTTGATTTAATGACTCCAAAAGACTCTAAAAAAACAAAAATTTTACACAATCAACAATTTAACGAAAATCTCGATTTCTATTACCGAATTTTGTAGAATATCTCCGGACGAATTGGCCAAATCCTCCAATAATTGATTTTGTAACAGAAATTGTTTCTCTTGTAAATCTTCACGTTCCTTCAATAAATGTTGTCGTCGTTCTTCTAATTGTGGTTTTTCTTGATGTATAGCAGCCGATAATAATTGTTCCGTTAATCCGGCATTTGTTACAGTAAAATTCATTATTGTAACAATTGAATTTAGATCGGATGTTATTTGTAATTGTTCATTACGACTTGTTAGAATCAATTTAAAATCGTTATGATAATCGATTAATTTACAATTAAAATAGATCAATTTACGTTCACCTTGATAGATGAATTCTTGTCGTAGAATTGTTAGTAAATTTGTTGAAATTTCATCGATTTCTTCAATTATTAAAATTTTACCAAAACGTATCGATAATTCTACAGTATTTAAGAATTTCGGTGAATTTTGTGTTATAATTTCCAATTGATGCGATTTCAAATGATTTTTAATCCAATTAATTGCTGAAGAAGTCGGATCAATCAACAATGGAGTAAGTTTCGTCTAAAAATTACAAAAATTTAGCAAAAAAATCACAAATAATTCCTTGAAAACAACTCACTTTGAGAACGATAATCGCGTTTTGTATCGATAATTGATCAGTCGGTAAACCTTCAGTTTGCCATTGTAATTGTTGACGATCACTTGCTAGAAACTCTTCAAATTTAAAACGATCAATAGACAGATTTTCCATCCATTTGTCCAAAATTTCTCTAAAATTTCACCTTCAATTTCTACTTTTTCGGGAATAAATCGAACTTACCTCCTGGTATTTTCCGATTCATTCGATAAATACGTGATGAAAGCCGATGCTAAACTACAATTATCAGCTAAATTTTCCAATTCATTTGTTAATTCAACCAATTGTTTTTTCCATCGGTGATATTCATCGTCTAGTTTATTAACTAAATCTTCAGCAATCTTTAATGTTTCATTAACTTTATTTAAATCGATTTCAATTTCAGCTGCTTCTTTCGTATAGTTGGCTAATTGTTGTTTAAGTTTTGTAACAGTTGCATCAACATCTAATAAGCCAGCACTTAAGTCGTTTAATTGTAGTTCAGCATTTGTTAGATTCTCTTTCAATTTCAATTGTTCTTTTTCTAATGGTTGTATTTTTTGATAGACATGCGAATATTTGATATTTGCTAATACCCAAGCAGCTAATGGAGCTGCAGCTATTGATGCTCGTTTCGCTTGTTTCGGATCAAATGATTCTTTTTTATTTGTAATTAAACGTTCAACACTATGTCGACTTTCTGTTGTAATACGGCTAGCATCAAATGAACGTATCTCTTCTTTTATACCACGTTTCGATAGGAATATTTTCATACTATTCCATGATGTATCATTGATACCCATCAATCGTAGAACACCCTCTAATATATCCCGGATGATTTCCGGTGGTGCACGTAATGAACGTATCTCAGATAGGGCTTCGGTTTTTATATTTCCAACAGCTGAACGTGCTTCTTGTATTAACGGTTCAACTTCAGCTAATTCCTCTTCAATCTCCTTTTTACGTACTATCAATAATTGATTTTCTTTTTCTGTTTGATGTTTCAAATTCTCCATTTCTTCTTTATGTATATTTGCATTACACATTGTTTTACTTATCATATCTAATGCAGAATTAGCTTTTGTCTGTTTTTCGGTTAATTTCTCTTGTTGTTCATTGGCTTTCTGTTTCAATTTCACAACTAATTCACCAGCTTCTGTTAATTTCTCTATACCAGCTTTCAATTTATTTTGTCGCTCAATAATCATCGATTTTTTCTCATGATAGATATCAATATAGAGATTGATCATCGAAATATACCGTAATGGTGTATTGATTGGGTTTAATTCGATTATTTTGAAAATTTTGGGAAATTTTCTACAAATATCTATTTTATCATTACTAGTTTCATTAAATTTATCAATAATTTTTATCGGTATTTCATTGATTGTTGCTTGACACCATTGTGATTTCCATATTATTTGACTTGAATACAATAAAGCTGGACAATTTTCGAAAATACGCCAAATATTCTCATTATCAATATCAATACAAACAATAACGTGTAAATTTTGTTTTATACGTTCGATGTAGAAATTCATTAAATTGCCTTCGAAATTTTCCCGATTCGCTTCATCTTTCAATCCGGAAATTATAGAATCAAGCTCGGCTATATTGTAAAGTCCCGGAATCTGAAAATAAGTGGGGAAAACTAAACAATAGCTCAAATATTTTTCAATTAATTACTCACCTCTCCTGCCGATATTAACACATTAATCATGTTCAATACTGAATTATGATTCAAGATTTGATCTTCTAATAGGAGATAAACATCTTGACCATCCAGACCTGCCCATTGTAGAGCCTATAAAACATCGATAAATAATAATATTTTGCAATATTCTAAAAATCTCACCAATTTAAGATCGTTATTGAATTGTGGTTGTTTATCGTTAATTAACGTAATCAATTTAGATGTTTGTAAGATTGTTAAAATTTTCAAACTAGATTTGCGTCCAATACCGGCCTTACCAATCATCACAACATTACCATTACGATAATTCAAAATTTTAATTAAACTACTTGTAATTGACAATAATTCGTTATTTATCAATAAATCCAATTGTTGACCATCACGACTATATTGTATAATTGATTTTTTTATCAAACTTTCCCAATCTTCTCGATTAATTTCAATTAGTTTTCCATTAGATGGCGTGTAGAAATTTTTATTTATCATTTCATTCAAATTTGTTGTATTAAATATTTCAGTTAATATAGTTAACAATTTATTGAAGTCATTGGAATTTGTTAATTTATCACCAAATAAGTTGATTGCTTCATAACATAAAATCTCATTCAATTTATTATCATTAGTATCATTATTATTTAGATCGTAATGTGATAAATTTCGGCACCAATTAATCAAATCATGCGGTGTGAATATGTAATGTAAATATTGTGTTGTTTTAAATAAATTGCATAATTTTCCATAAGTTGCCAATATCATTGTTGATAGTTTTATTATTTTTGTTTTCGTCCATTGTTTATTTGGGAAATTATAATATAAAATTCCCGATAGATATGCGATTATTATCAATGAAAAATCCTCCTGTTCTGGATAACTAATATTGAAAATATTGATATTTGATAGAAATCGTTTTGATAATAATAAATTATTTGTTGTTAACGTTCCAATAATTGTTATATTTTCAATGCCAACTAGCTCCAAATTCGAATCAAAGAAGGCTTTATATGTTATCAACTGAAAAATAAAAACAACAAAAGATTAGTGTCAAATTATGTCGGAGATATTCAGTCGATTTTATCGAAATTTTTTGAAAAGTATCTTTGACTTTTTTAGAAATTTTCTAAAAATTCCGGAATTACTGTACGAAAATGATAGTTTGAAGCGACAATTAGAATTAAATAAATTAAGAGAATTCCGATATGAACAAGTATTAATAAATTATGATCATTTATTGGGTCAGATATTGTTCGAAAAAATCAATTTAACTGAACAATATATGAAGATTGAGAACTATGCACGTGAATTAGAAAAAACTTGTATTGAACTTTCGGGAAAATATGAAAAAGCCAAAAATATAATAATTGATTTTCAATTTAATCAAAAAATTTTATTGAAACAAATCAACTGTTTGAATCGACAACATTTTAATTGTATTGAAGATATTGATGATGATGATAATAATAATGGGGTTATTAGTCAAAATTCAACTTACCTGGTTGAGGAACTCCATTAGAATATTCGTACCCCATTTGTCAGGTTTCAAAAGTTGTAAATTTTTAAAATAAATCATCAAATGTCCCTTTTTCGGTTTATAAATTTTACCTTTATTTGTATTAACTGTAATGCAATTTTGTGTTATTTTATTCAATATATAATTTGGTGTTAAATTTGCGCAACAATAAATTGTTATTAATTCAACATCTAAACGCTCTCTCACTAAATATTCCAATATTAAACTGAAATTTTAAACGATAAATAAAAATAAATAAATTAAGCATTAAACAAAATGTACCTTTTAGCGGAACCATGTGGACCAACTAACAAAAAATTCTGTTCATTATCTGGTAGCAGCCAGATTCTTAATTGGTCTAAAATCTTACACACATCACCAGTCAAAATTAATGGAATTCTATAATTATCATTGATTTCAATTGTTATATTTGGATTCGTATAGTAATTATCGATGAAATCACGTTCGCGATTATAGTGGACTTTTAAAAGAAATGGCGGTGGAGTTTCTTCCAACCAATCGAAAACCTTAAAAGAAACAAAAAATTCAACTATAACGTAAACCGTAACGATATTTAAAATTATATTAGAAGAAAAATACCAACTTGTTGGGCGAACAGCTCTCGGAAGTCTTCTTGCAGAATCTGTCCCAAACCATTGATTAAGGCCACAACAAATTGTGCTTTATTTTCGATTTTATAAAGTTGTGATAATGCAATTTTCAAAATTGATAATTTTGAACATGATATTACAATTTCAGCATCATTAACAATCCAATTAATTGCTTGTAATAAATAATTATTAATTAAATTTCTATCAATTAATAATTCTGATTCATTTTCTATTAACCATTTTTGTAAATAATCATTCAATTCTAAATCATTTTCATCAAGAAATACAATGCCTAAACGTGAAATTGTTGCTGGAGATGCATAACTTAAGTCATGTGTCTCAAATATGAAATTAACATTAGGACCAAATTGTATACGCCAACCAGATGGTAAAGTTAATAAACGATTATCATCAAGGACTGAATTCAATGATTCTATCCAGTCTGGATCGATATTGCCATCGCAAACAATCCAAGACCAGATATCTGTAAAAATTTTGGAAATGATGAGTCTAACAAAATATAGATTATCCCAGTAAAAACGCCAATTTTACATTATTTAAAGGCGCTTTTCGGTGGGACATAAGGCTTAATATATACCTGCTGGCTCTTGTGTTACTTGTAAACTGTACATTGTCAAAACACCATCTTTCCATTGTCTTGTATCAAAATCAATTTGTCCTAATAATTCAAATTTTTGTATACTCTTCGGATTGAATACATGCTGTTTAATTAATTTGCCATTTTTAATTAATGCTTGTAATAATAAATTTCTAATTGTTGTTTTACCGGAATTTGGTGGTCCAACAATTACAACACCCATACGTTGTTTTAATTGTTGATTTAATTCTAAACATTTATTAATTTGTCGTTGATTAATTGTTAATTTCAAATTATCACAACATTCTCGAATTATTGTTGCTAAATTCTCATTGATATTACTATCATCATTATCAATATTGATGTTTTTGAAAACATCATTTAGAATATTTTCAAATTTTCTACTATCTGTATATGTTAATTTCGATTTTATATCATTACGTAATACTTCAATAATTAATTTCAATTCAATATCTAAATTAATTTCGTTTGCATTAATTTTACGAAATTTCCTCAAATTATATCCACAACTATTTAAAACGGTACGTATTGCACGTAAGCCCCAATCATAATGTTGTTGTTTACTTAATAATTTATCACATAAATCAAAAACTTCAATTAATTTTCGACTAATTAATTGTGCATTTTGATAACCATCACAATGTAGTAGAGTTTTTGTTATTTCTTCACAATCCGGATGAGTCATTACAATTGGACGAAATAATTGTTTTAAATTATCAGGTAATTGATTACGACCACCATAATTACCACCAGCTGGATTTAAAGTCACAAATATACCACAATGACGATTCACGGTAATCTAGAATAGAGAAAAACAATTTGAATTACGCTCGCTTTTTAGAATATTCTTCAAAATTTAGTCTCCAAATTATTAATAATAATTATTGAGAGAGAATCAAACTCTAATCAATTATAAAAATCGAAATTGTGGAATTATTGATTTGAAAAATTGATGTACGCCTTGAGATAGACAACACAAAATACATAAATAGCGCGATCTCTTCTAATTACCAACCTCTTGGTCCATTAGTGTTAATTTATTTTGTTGTGTCCGTAATGCTGTTTGTATTGGTTGTATCTGCATTGATATAGCTGATAATGTGGCTTCCTCTAAACGATTGAATTCATCAAAACAGCCCCAAGCACCACTACGAACTAAACCATTAAGAATTCGTCCCATCGATACAGTATCAATATTTTCATCACAATTAAATACTAATACTTGACGTCCCAATAATTGTCCTAGAGCTTTTATTGTTTCAGTTTTACCAGTACCAGCTGGCCCATAAGGATTACCACCCATTCCCAAATATAAACATTGTGTCAATGTTAAAAAACAACGATCCGTTAATTGAGTACGTACTAATTTTTGTGGATTACCTAAATATTCATAGGCATATTCCATACGTGAATTCGACATTTTTATCGTTATCACACCCAATGAATTCGAATAGAAGCGCAATTGTTTCTGCCATAGCCAATCTGTGATTTTTGTTGCATTAGCATCCAATAATTCTTCAATAATATTAATATGATGGATTGTATCTAGAAGTAGCGCCTTCAATTTCAATTCAAGCATATTAGTGTGAGTATTATCGTCAACTTTCAACTCTAATGAACTATAATGTGATAATTGTGCTTTATAATAAGCCAATAACGGTGGTAAAGTCATGTTATTGATAGCTTGTTCAACTTTCAATGTGAAATTAACACTATCAGCTAAACATAAAATTTGCGATGGATATTTCGACGGGTCTGGAGTTTGTCCCTCATTCAAACATTGCACTAATAATTCCTTCAATGTAACTTGCATTTGTTTCACTAAATCATTTAACCAATCTTCTATCGGTTTTTCAATATTAATTGGATTGTTTAACGGCACAATTTCCCCAAATTGAGAACACATCGCTGTAATATTACGACTATTATCATCTAAACATATTGAATGGATTCCAGAGAATAATTTTTTCAAATGTTGTTGGATTATATGTTCTTTTGTTGATTGTCCAATAATTTCTAATAAATCATCATCACTCAAAAATAAGAAACGTGCAAATCGATCACGTTTCTCTTGCAAGAAGGTTTCCAAACTTTTCTGGCAACGATTCAATTGTTCTTGTAAATTTTTCAAAATTGTTGTCAAATTCGGATAACGTGTCAATGCAATTATACGACAATCTTTCTCAATAAATAATAATAAATGTTGGAAATCTTTGTTGATTTTGTCGAAACGATTCTTATCATTTATTAAACCACCACTACCGAAAATCGGCTCCAAATATACCCATCTAAAATTACAATAAAAATTTGTTAATAAATAATTTTAGCAATTTCATTTAAATTACTTTCGTTGTATTTGAGCTAATAATGTTAAATTTTGATCGAGATTTGCTAATTTCGTTTCCCATAAATTAGCACGTTCCGAGAAACTTTCATAGTCTGAAGAATTTTTAACTGATTGTAATAAACTTTGATTATCGCCAATTTTATTTAAAATCTCTTTGAAATCTTTGATTAACATCAAATTAGAATTTTTGGCATTTTTATGTGGTGTTAGAACGAATTTCGCTTGAATTTCCCATTGGTCTAATTCGGCTAACGCTTGACGGACTACAATTTCACTTGCTGCTTTCTTGCAGATCGTCTGCAAAAAAATTGGGAAATTCAAAAATGAAATTTGGCTTATCTGATACGCTCACCTGTAATTGTTTACTATTTTCACTGATTTTATCAGAAACTTGAAGGAAATCTTTCAAAATTAAATTATCTAAAGGTTTTGGTGGCATTTCCAAAATATTGAAGATGTCCATCCAGTGTTTTTCTGTGAAATCTTCTCCACGAACATACTTTAAATATGGTGCAATACCCTAAAATTTCCTATAATTTTAATTATTTTTTGGAATTTTTCGAGAAAATTACCTCAAATTTATGTATCTCTTGTAAAATTCGTGTAGTTAAATCATTAGAATTGTTTGTTTTCAATTTTGTTTGCCAATTTGTGAGAAAATCTTCAAAACGATAGATCTTCTTACGAAATACAATCCATTCTTCATTTGATAGACGATTCAATTCATTATAGAATTCTTCGAAATTATTCCAGGAATTTTCGATATTTTTCAAATCATTTTCAATTAAATCGATCAACTCAAAATTCGGCTTTTCTAAATTAAAACGTTCATAATCATCAAATAATTTCGTTTTTCTATCTAAAATAGCTATCCATAATTCCTTCTTTTCTTTAATTTGTTCCAATTGTTGATGTAAATCATCAATTGATTGTTCAATAATGTATTCAATTTGTAATTTTGGTTTAATTTGTTCAAATTTTGCATTAAAACGTTCCATTTCATTCATTATATTCTCATATTCTATATTTAATGTTGTTTTAATTGTTTCCATTTGTTTCGATATTATATGTTGATGATTTTCTAAAAGACTTTGTAAACGTTCCCAAGCACCTTTCAAACGATTCACCGAATCGATATATTCACGAGCCCAACTAGCCAAAATTTGGGCCTTCTGCAGCATCTGATTGTAGCATTCCTCCATCTAGAAGCATCATCAATATAAGCATTAATAAAGTACGAATGACGTCACTTATAATATCAATATAATTACGAACCTCTGTTGCTTGTTTAACAATATTAGCATGCGAAATTCCAGATTCACCAATTTCATCGATAGTAACTGGTTGTTTAGTTAATGTAGCAGTAGCTGGATCAATATAATTTTGTAATTTAACAACATCATTTACAATTGAATCTTTTAATGAAATAACCAATTGATCCCAATAACTACGATTATGTATTTCTAAATCTGTACGTAAACGTTGTAAACCAATCAAAAAACAACCTAAACGTTCTTCTGTATTTGGCAATTTTGCTATTTCTTGTCCAAATGTTTTTGATGCACGAAAATGTAAATCCCAATGTTGCCATATTAATAATTTATTCACATCTAATGGTTCTAATTGTAGCCATGATTGCCAATGTTTCAATACAGCATCTAATTGTTTGAATAAATCATCAGTTTGTTTATCGACTTTTTCTAAATTTGTAGCATTCCTTAAAAATTCACAAAAAAAAATGGAGATTAATATGTAGATTTAGATAAAGTGGTTGGATTTACTTATCGAGAATATCAGAGAAGATGTTTTTTTCGGCAATTTCAACAACTCCTTGGAAATTTTTTGGAATTTCTAGGAATTTTCTAAGTTGTAGTTGATATTTCTGTTTTAATTGATCTTGATCTGGCGAAAATTGTAATTTATTATTACGATAAATTATATCTGTATAAATTTCTGGTAGATATAGATGTAATGTATTCAAACTTTTAATATATTGTTTTTCTAATATTTTGTATAAATTTAAATCGATATCATTTTTCCACGTTTGCATATTTTTAAAGCCTTTCTCTTCAACTTGATTCAATATATTACGTATTTGTTTTATTATATCTTTCCATTTACTATAGTCTTTAATCAAATCAATATCATCCAATAATTTGATTTTCTCATTAATTTGATAATAATACGATGCTAGTAAATTATTTTCTCTTGATAATTTCTCAACAGCTTTTTTCAATTTATCAATATATTTCTCTATCGATTTTATATCGCCCCAACAGACAACTTTCTCTTCTTGTACCAATTTTGATAATTCTAAAGCACTAGCCAGCATCATTGGTCTTTGACAAATTATCATTCGGTCACCGATTGTATTATGGAAATTCGCAATCTGTAATTTCAACAACATAGTAAAATATACAGGTGTCTCATTAGAATATACCTTCTAGTATAATGGTATATATTAATGGAACATGCACAAACCTGCTCTAAACTTCTAGCTAGACGCATAAATTTCTTAGCATGCTCACTAGTCTGTTCTATATCACTTGGTATATTATAACCCAATGCTTTAAATTGACGTACTTCACTAATTAATGTCACTAAACGTGAAGAATAATTAACTTTCATCAATTTATTGGTGGAGAATTCTACCACCGGATCTGATTCTTTCAACCTGTTAAAAAATAAATTTAAATCGAGCTATCGAATTTCCCAACATTTTGGTAGTAAAGTCGTAGAATGACGTCACTTTACTACCAATTGATGAAGTTAAAGTGTAATCTATTTACGCTAAATTGCGATTTTTGATCAAACCAATCACTTCACTAGTCCATGATTCATATAATTCGATATGTTGTTGTTTTAAATCTTTCGAAAATTCATTAACAATTTGATTTAAATTATCATAATTTTGTAGATCACTCAATAATTTTTGTGATGTCTTTTGAATTTCATCAACTTTAATTTCCAATTGTTTAATAAAATTGATTTCATTAACAACTTGTGTTGTATTAAATTTTGTTGTTGTTATTGGTAAAATATCATTCGATTGTTGTTGTTGTTGTTGTAATTGTCGTACATAATCATATAATGATGTTAATAGATGTTGTCGTTCAGATAATAGAGTTTGTCGTAAAATTGGCCGATTTATCAATTCCGAATAACGTGAAAACTCATATAATAACTGGAAAATATTTTTTTAATAAATCCCACAAGAGTTCATTCCAATTTAAAAGTACACTATTAGACTTTTATTTTGGAATGAATAATCGAATCTTACTTGTCGAGTATTTGAATTGATATTCGATAATTGTTTCTTCAATTTCTCACCAACTCGTTCTTCAGCCGGTTGTAATAAATATTCGAATTGTTTATAAGCCTTCAACCATAAATTCATTGAATATTGCCCGAAATCTAAAATATTTAATTGCTGAAATGGCTGGAAAATTTCATTAGTTTTCAAATTTTCTTGTTCTTGTTGGGTCAATAATCGAATTAGTTGGCGATGTAATGTTTGTATTTGTAAAATTTCATTTAAACGTCCATTAAATTTGATCAAATCAATTGGCTGATATGGTGGCTCCTTCCATGTATTCGTTGGTAAATAGGGCCAAAATAATTCCGTTAATTGTTTACATGAAGTTAACCAACGTTCACCGACTGTTATGCATTGTTGTAATAATTCAGCGATTATATTATAATTTTCATTCCAAATATTGTTGCTTGATAATTGTTTCGACATACATTTAATGATCTCGTCAGCTACAAGAAATCAATTATGAATCATAAATCAGTTTAATATCGAAAATTAACCAATTATATCCATTAAATGTTTGATTCTTTCTTTAGGATATTGCGGCTCATGCCGCCATAAATCATCCAAAATATTATGAGCATTTTCAAGAAGATCTTCAATTTCATTCAATGGTAACACATCTACAACACTATTCCATTTATTAATAATATTTCGAATTATTTTTCAAAACAAAATGGAGAAATTACTTAAACTCGGCGGCTAGAGGTTTTAGAATTGTTTTAAAATCTTCGGCACTGCTTCGTGTTGAACGATTTCGTGAATTTTGTGCTATATTCGCCCAATATTCCACTTCATGTTCCAATGATTCTGTTACTTTTATTTAAATTTAAACAGTAATAATTAAATTAACTAAGAAATTGAGAATTCGATTAAAATGAGTAATCGAGATCGTTAATTGTCGATACATAATGAGTCTGTATTACCGATCTATCCATAGCACACTTTAATCGAAAGTTTGAATCTTTGAATTTTTTTTTAACAAATCACCTGTTAATGATTGGAAAGAATCGTTTATTTCTCGATTTTCGGTGATTAGCAATGATGATCTTAAATCAGCTTGAAGATTTTTAATTTGTCGATGAATATTTGAATTGTTTTCCTAATAAAATTATGGCAATTTAATTAATTAATTAATTAATTATATTCAAGAATCTACCTGGGATAAAAGTGGGCTATAAATTGAGTTCAGTGATTGATAAAGTGCTAAAGTAGGAGATCCACAAATCGATGTTATTTGAATATTATTAATAAATTCATTATCATTATAATTTAAGATACTTGTAGGTTTTATTTTATAGAAAATTATAATTTTTTGATTTGTATTAGTGTCAATTTCGCTACTAAATTTCAATTTTTTATTATCAAGCGAAACATATAGGCTTAATTTATTTTCAGTCTTGAGAAAATCATCAATATTATCATAGCCGATTATAGTTTCGTTCTGATTTCCATCATCAGGCAATGAAATACCAAAATGGCATTCTGAAATAAAATTATTTTGAAGATTTTCTCACGGAAATAATTGAAAATTCGATTACCTGAAGCTTTTAATAAAAATTTTATTGTAAAATCGGCCATAATTATAACACGACTGTTGTCATTAAAAGGGTTGTCATGGAAACTATAATTTTAATCGCGCGATCAAAATAGGAAT
>JAZBGZ010001368.1:3421-17993 GCA_037414795.1 Stenodera caucasica | reverse complement strand
TATTATTATTATTGTTTTTAAGAAAAATTGTTTATTTTTTTTTTTGTTTAATATTTCTTTCGAGTCTTTGCAAATTATTAATGTTAAATCTAATCAGTCAGTCGAATTATTATTTATCACACTAAATAGGCCTGTCCGCCATTATTGACGCCACCAGTTTGCATCATAACATGAGGCCTCCATGGAGGTCCCCTTCTGCCAGACCCACCACGTTCTAATGTACTATAATCCGAATCAATACTAGAATAAATATGATCAGATATTGGCCTTGCTTCTTGTGCTTGTCGTCTCATTGGTCTAGGAGATGGTGTTGCTGTTGTTGCTGATGAATAATTAGCATCATCACCTTCTGGTTGTGATGATGGTGGTAGTGGTGGTTGAATACCACCACCACCACCACCACCACCACTTGATGTATATGCCGGTGGTGGATACATTTGCATACTTGGTGATGGTGGATGATTTTGTGGTTTAATTTTTTCAGGATAAGTATGACTATGTGTAGTACCATTAGCTACAACAACTCTTGAATCGATTGTATAATTATTAATATTACGTCGATAATTAGCATTAATTTTGGCTTTTTGTGTATCACTTGATGGCATAGCATAACGTAATTTCTCCCAAAAACGTTTCTCACCCCATCTTATACGATTACCAGTTTTTAAATATGGTCGTAATTCTGGATCTAAATCAGCTTCATGTAATTGTATTTCTTCTAAAATGACTAATTTAAAGACACGTCCTTTTAATGCTTCATGTAATGCTTGACGTAATTCAAAACGTGACCATTCAGTTTGAAGAAAATTCCTTGTCAATATAATAATTACACGTCGGCTAGCTTCAGCTGCTTCTAATACAGCTGGGGCGGCATGTTGTAGATAAGCTGCATGGGGTAAATCGCGATAATGTAAACATAATTGAAATGTTGATTCTAATTCAGCAGCTAATGCTTGTACAACCCATTCTTCATCTTTTGGACTATAACATATAAATGCATCATATAATTTGTCTCTATCTTCATATTGTTTAGCTGCTGCTGCACGAAAACTACACAATCTTATACCATAACGTGAATATAACCATACACGAACTGTATCGCGAAACACGAACCATAATACAACACCCAACAATAATAATATCACAATACATAAGGTCACAACGACCATTTTCCAATAATCAGATATTAACATTGTATCAATGACTGAACTACCAGCATAGAAATCACTACATGCTGTACTATTAAAATCTAAATCACGACGTTGAGGTGGTTGAATATCACCATTATAACATTGAATATCCATACTGTCGACAATTTTAATAGCATTGTCACTAACCCAACTTGTAAATTCCTGTAGGAATTTACAACGGCACGACCAATGATTATTACTTAAACTGATCTCAATTAAATGTTTATTTATTAATGTTAATTGCCATATAGGTAATACAATTAATTTATTACCATCTAAACGTAATATTTCTAATGATTTTAATGGTTCTAATGTTTTATTACCGATATGATTGATCACATTATTTTGTAAATAGAGTCCTTTTAGATTTGTTAAATGTTCAAATTCATAACCTTGTAATTCACTTATTTTATTATCTTCTAAATGTAATATTTGTAAAATGTGCAATCCATTAAATGTACTATTTTGTATTGTTTCAACACCACTATTATTCACATATAATACACGCATATTTTTACGTCCGATAAACACATGATTTTGTAATTCTTTAAATGCATTACCATCTAAATATAATTCAGTAGCATCCATTGGTATCCTATGTGGTATTTCTATAGCATTCTGATTTGAACAATCAACAACATTTGTATTCCATGTTTGATCATGATAACATGTACAATCATTTGGACATGTCATTTCACAATCACAAGCATCAAAATCACAACAATGACACAATGCAAAACAATGAGTCTCATAAGTACATAAAAAATCACTAGATTTTGCTTGATTCAATGGCATATGGGCCATACCACGAGAATGTGTCATTTTACATACAATATTATCTAAATCCATTACACGTGGATATTGTCGACTATCTGTTATTATATTAACTGTATGCAACCATTCCATTGTACAATCACAATGAAAAGGATTACCACCTAAATAAATTTCAGGCAATGACCGGTTTGGAGGCACTGGCGATAAACGTAAAGCGGACATATCCAAATTTACTAAATCATTAGCATACATATCAATTCTGGCCAAATTATTTTTATCTAAAAATGTATTCGGATATACTGTTTTTATAAAATTATTATTTATAAATAATAATTCAACACTATTCGGTATTGACATTGGTGAAATTTCTGTTATACGATTATGACTAGCATCTAATGTTTTAACACGTATCTCATCTTGTATTTTATAATAATTGCCTAAATGTTCAATGAAATTTCGATGGATATCCAACCATTTTAAATTGCTTGGTATAAATGCAAAATCGAACCATACTAAATGATTATCAGATAAATTCAACCATAATAATGATGCTAATGTTGCAAATACACCATTAATATCAGTTAAAAAATTCTCATCTAAACGTATAGCTTCTAATTGTGTATTCCTTTCAAATGTACCACGTTCAATATTTTGTATTTTATTTTTAGCTAAATTCAATACTTGTAAACTTGGTAAATCCCATAACATTCCTTTTGTTAAATTACCAATATTATTATCAATTAAACGTAAACCAGTTAATTGATTTAAATTTTTAAATGAACCATTATGAAATTCACTGATTTGATTCTCGCCTAAATCTAAAGTTTTCAAAAAACTTAATTCTTTCAAAGCATCTGGAACATCTTGTAAAGCATTCGAACTTAAATCAAGTTCTTTTAATGCTGAACAATTACGAAATGCTGTCGTATCAATATTAACAATTAAATTATTATTTAATGTTAATTTACTTAAAACGAATAATCCATTAAATAATAATGATCCAATTGTATTTAGACGATTCTCAGCTAAATTCAATGTATGTAAATTATATAATGGTATAAATGCATTATCTTCAATAAAACCAATTGAATTATTACTTAAATCGAGTATTTGTAAAAAATATAAATCTTTAAATGTACGTCCATCTAAACGTGTCAATGCATTATGTGATAAATTTAATACAATCAAACGTATTAAACCGGTAAATGTACCAGCATCTATATGATTACTAGTCAATTGATTTCCTGATAAATCCAAAATCAATAATTGTTCTAATCGATGGAATATCCCTTTAGCTAACGAATATAATGAATTATTTTGTATATGAATTTCACGTAATTCACGTGAACTAGCAAATAAATCTTTTGGTAATATTTCAATACGATTATTGCCCAAATTTAATATCTTCAATGATACTAATCCAACTAATGCTTCACCTGATATTTCACTTATATTATTATATTTCAAATTTAATTGTTGTAAACGACGTAAACGTGAAAAACCCGAATTTTCACTTAATAATTTCAATTCATTATATGATAAATCGAGATTTTGTATTTCACTATTACTACATTCATTTGAATTGAAACCAAATCGTTCGGAATTTCGTATACGATTTCTAGTTAAATTTAATGTTTGTAAATTGGCTAAATAACAAAATGTACCATCTGGTAATGCACGAATATTATTATCAGACAAATCTAATTGTTGTAATTCTTTTAAACCATATAAACTTGCTGATGTTAAATCCAACACTTTACCACTACCCCAATTATAATTGTTTGTATTTATTGTTAATTTTTTCAAATTATATAAACCATCAAATGAATTCGGTTCGATTTTTAATAATTTACAATCGATTATTTGCAATTCTTCTAATTCATGTAAACGTTGTAAACTTGTTATTGGTAATACACTTTCAAAATATAAAATATCACTACATTTTATACGTAATCTTGATGTCACTTCAACTGATAATGCACTAATATTTGCACTATTACCATCTAAAGTTCTCAAATTACATGTTACACTAAATTTTGTTGTTGTTGTTGTTATTGATGTTGTATCATTATTATCTGTTAACCATGAACATTGTTCTGGACCATCGAAACGACTACTTGATGTTAGAAAAATTAGCGATAAAATCGCCAAAATTATCAAAAATAATTGTGGTAGCCACATTATAATTATATAAAGTAATCATCAATTATTATAACACTTTGACATATCATCAAGCACATTTGATATAATTGTTTATGATTGATGATTGAGAAAAACAAAAAACGAATTTTATTCAAGATATATTGGAAAAATTTGTGGAGTTCGTACGCGTTACTATTTATATATAAAATCAAATCGACCAATCTCCACAACGGACGAACTTTTACTGAATACTAACAGAACACAACTGCAGTTTATACAAGAATAACAGAATATCTATAAATGGCGCATGCTCTCAATTAATACGAGAATCTACCATCAAAAAGAGAGGGCGCTAGCTTACGGACTATACTAAATTCCGAGTGCTAATTATACCAAGAAAAAAAAAAATTATTGCAATTAATTTCAACTTGTGTATCAATCACAGAATTATGTTAGAATTCCAAGAAAAATTCCAACAAAGAACCCGCAATTCTTGAAATTCAAACGAATCTTTTTCACTGTGAAGAGTTAATCCTTCAGCTTAAGAGCAAAAAAAAATATTTTCAACTGTCTGTCTTATCTTTTGTTCTTTGTTGTCAGAAATTTTTCGAAATAATACCTATGTGTCAAAATTTTTCTGATATGTTGTTGACAGTAATTATTTTTTCTTTTAGAAACTTTCAAATTTTAAATCTTTAGTATTCTAATCGTGCGTATATAAATACTAGTTGAATACCGCTGATATATTTTATTAATACAATATAGTACTCGTAGGCATGCAACCGATTATTTTGTTATGCAATACAGGTTGTATCGTTTCGTTTTTTGTTTTTTTTTTGATTCAATTTCCAAACTGCTTTAGAATCACCCGTCTGGTTTGATTAACCCATAAACAATTCATGATATTTGTTTAGCCGCTAGCTCCCTTTATTGTATTTGTATATATGAGAGGGTGGTGAGGACTATTGGTGGATAGCTAGACAGGAATCGTTTATTCATTCATGAAAATCCAGCAAAAAGCCTCTATTTTCAATTATACCGACTGTCTTCTATATGACCACCAGTCGAAATATTACAAATATTTGTAAGATAATCCGGGAATAATTTTATATTTAGTAGAGACATCTATATTTGAGTATTGAAACAAAAAACACACCAAAAAGAACAAAAAATAGAAATCAAGCTACCATCTTTTATGTAAAATATATAAGGGGAGTCATTAATTTGATTTTCAGTATAACCAACTCTCAGTTACACCCTAGAGCTGATATAATTTTAATATCGCTACTCCTTATCGGAAATAAGATAAGATGATATAAGAGGGTTGGGTGGTGGTGGTGGTTGTGATATAGTCGCAGATTGGAAATATGCCTATTTGTATTTGAATTTGTTGAACATATTAAGTTTGTATAAGCAGTCAAGATAAGGATGATATTATTAAAATATGGGGAGGTTTTTTTTTTTTTTTTTACAACAAAATTACGATTAAACCTTTTGATTTATGGAATATTTGAAAATTTAACATAAATAAGCCTTAAATCGAACTAATTTAGAGAAGTTATCATTTTTAAGTTAAACTCACCCTTATTTATAGTTCCGGCAAAATTACAGCATCAGCCATAATCTGAAAAGAAACGAATTATATTTTTTAAATAAATAGGAACAAAAAAACACTAATCTAATTCTAAAACAAGACATGTTTTAGAAATAAATTCTAACTATGATTTTATGAAATTTTCTTATATTGATCGATTAACAGACAAAAAATAACCGATTTACTAAAAGTAAAAGAGAAAAAAATTAATGTATAACCTGAAGCATTCTTTCAGAGGGTTTTTCCCTGATTTTTACTAGAATTGGGTCGACGATAATCTATCGACAAACAAGGAAATGGAAGACTAATCTGTAATAACAGGATTTTGAAGGAGAAGAGCTTTTTAAAGTATCTTGGTATAATTTACTATGAGTCGTAAGTGAAATTGGGAAGAATTTCATTATTTGTAAAGTTCAAGAAGTCGCATTATCGACAAAGATTTTGTTAATATAATTTTTTTTTTTTTTGATATAGGGATGATTTATTTTAGATAACACATCAAATCTATAGATAATCAATCCAATCTTTTTGATATATTTTTCTAGATATGCTGAAACACTGAATTTTCGTTCTTTTTGTTGTTATAAAATAGATATACATATTTAAAAATCTTGTCAAGATTTATCGTAGGATGCTAATAAATCACATTTCTGATAAGGTTATTGTATCTAACATCAAAATTTTACGAGATGCGCATAAAAATAATATGGTTCCGCCTATTTCTTTGATAAGTCAGGAAATATCGTTCTTCTATTTCCTAAATTTATTTTAAAATCATTTCTCTCAAAAAAAAAAAACACAAAAAAAAATAAAATAAAGGAATCAATCAATTGTTTCTTTTCTTTCTATGATGATTGGGTGAAATTCTTAGAAAATTTGTAAAGGCGAACACGTTGAAATTGTACGAATGAATCGGAAAAATACAATTTGCATTTGAAACATTAATGCCTGAAATCCCGTCGTTTATGGCAAATAAAGTTCTTTTGTGGATTGAAGAGGAAATTGGATTGACTTGGATATATTTCACCTCTTTTGTTTGTTTCATGTGGCATTTTTATATCACGAATATAAGGGGGGGTGGAAAATTGGAAAATTTTCATCATCCACCACTATTATTATTATTATTAATATTATTAAAAGATAAATACAATAATTTCATAAATTATCAAATTTCTAATCGTTTTCGATCAATAGATATAAAATTATTCATCACCGATATTATTCATAATAAATCATTCAATTAATTATTAATAAAACAAAAATAAAAAGAATTTAATTCCCAAGGCTCAAATAATAATAAATGAACATTTGGTTACTGGAAATTTTAAACAACAGTTTCTATTTCCTATAATCTCTTTAATCCTTAATCTTTAACAGACTGACAGCTATTCAAGACGACTTAAGTCAGTTCTATCTAAAAAAAAATTAAAATCAACAACAAATATTTCTTCGTCTCTGCTTAAAAAAAAAAAAAACCTAACTGTTCAATAATAATGGAATTTTCACGATAACTATTTGAAATATCTTATCGATTATTATCTGATGATAATAGTGATTTAAGTTATTATTGCCAATTTATTCGATTCAAGATGGTGAAAGTGGTGTTTATTTTAAGTTTATTCTCAGTAAGTTCTAATGATTTGATTATAATTCAATTAATTGATAAATTTCAATGTAGTTTATATTAATTGGGATAGATGCGAGAAATTGTACAAGACCTGGACCATTTTGTGAATCTTGTACAAAATTAATTTTATGTATAAAACTTGATATTGATAATTGGATTAAACAGCCACTTACTGATTGTGATATTAATGAAAATTGTATAATTGATAAATGTACAAATTCACCTGATCCAATATGTGATGAAATAATAAATTTAGATTTTCCATGTCAACAAATTGGCGTATTTCCTAATCCATTTTATTGTAATAAATTTGTTATTTGTATTCAAGAATCAACAACAGATATTGAACCATATCAAATTACATGCGATCGAGGATTGAGTTATAATATAACTTCACAACAATGTGATATTATATTAGATAATAATGAATGTCCTGAAGGATATCCTATTCCTGTATGTAATACAGTTGGACAGACTGATGCTTTAGAAGCTGATAATACTTATTTTTATATTTGTCAAGAATATAGTTCCGATATAAAGAAATTGTATCCGAAAATTTATCGTTGTCCTATTGGCACAATTTTCGAAGATTTCGAATGTAAAACCAAATATTAATTAATATTTTTTCACTATAACAAAATAATATTATTCAAGAATAATAAAATGTAATCACATCTCTACTATAGTTCATTTCACCTACTCTTATAACTGAAAGACAAAGAAGAAAATTAACGTAAATCCTTCTATGGTTATTCGTTGGGTTTTCGAACAAAAATCGCGGATTTCCACAAGAAGATTCCTATGATCCTAGTTTAATATCAAAAGCTCACTGGATTCATCCCCAATCTCAATTTAATGTTACTATATCGCAAAATACAATTTATGTTTATTAACAATAAGATTTTTATATGGTCGAAAATCACATCTATGAAGGGAGTTTTGTTTTCACTACTTATATAATGTTGACATTTTCCAGAAGATGAAATTGATGGATTTGTGTTTTGTTTCAATTTTTCCTCTTATATTCCATATATATATATAGGAATATTATAGTAGTAAAATAGGGAAGAGGTTGAGTTGACGTTCTGGCCTCGACCACGACTCCATCCATCAAGATTTTGCCCTGTCGACCTTCCGTCTATCAATCAGTTCTAGTTTTTATTGTTAGATGTCCGTTCAATTCCCCATAGGACTCGTTTGTCCTTTCCATTTTTTTTTTTTTTTTTGTTTTTTTAAAGGGTTTCCCAATTTTATTTTTGGACCAATTCAATCGATAACTCTTATCGTAGTCAAGTTCTCGATTAATAAAAGACCTCTCAGAAACACTATTGATTTTATTAAGACGATTAAGATAATATCCTCTAGAGAGAGATTTGTTTTCTTTTTTATATAAATTAAACCGTATATAGTTGGTTACAATAATAAAAAGTTGAAATGCTATAATTCGGTTAGATTGGGGTTTACTATCGGATATACAGCCCAAAGTTTCTAGATAACATAAAATGTTATAGAAGGGTGAATTATTGAACTACTGACCTTCGATTTCTTCTAACTCATAAATAAATTATATAAATTCGTAATTTATTCTAATCCAATTATCAATAAGGATTGAAATTTTGTAAATGAATGATTTTGTTCAGTTTCTCCAATAAATCAAATGATAAAACATCCGTACATTACATGATCAAAGAGTTCCGGTTAAAAAGGAAGAAAACCAGAAGGAGGAGGAACACGAAAAAAATAGAAAAAAAAAAACCACCAACAGAAAGTACAGAAAAGAAACGTTCTCTTTTATAAAAGTGTAGGAGAAAAAAAAGCCGAAATCATATAACGACAAAATAGAAATGTTCGAAATGCTTTATATTACAACTGGACCACGAATCATACGATTTCGTTTCTAGGCCTTCTGTAGAAAACATGGACCAATAGTAATTCTAATCCTTACTATTCTTATATACAGATAACTACACCGAATTTAGCAGCATCATTTTTTCTATATATCTAAATAAATAGATAGAAAAAGATTTGCTATCTTTATCGAGCGAAGTAGAGATTTACCTAATTTTATATTAGTTAAATAGAGAACTATCTGAATTCTATAGAACTATAATAACAATAATAATATTTCGATTGTAATTGAATTCTATGTTTTGACTGTTGTTGTGTTCGTAGTGTAAGAAGATTGGTGAATTTTCCCATGAAAGACACATTAATTAGTTTGAAAGGTTTCCCAGGACATTACAGAATCGTAGGGATCGTCTTTAGAACGCCTCGATGGACATCACAAATGCCGGACATTCCTTTGTCCTGTCGTATAACATACGTTTTACATCACGATAATGCCACTTTGACACAAACATACGATTTGAGTCGATCTTTTAGTCAACCAATTAGTCACTAAACGATTTTTTTTCTACTAATGACTATAAAGCTTCAATTTTTCAAAGATAATAATAATGAAGTAGAAAATATCGATGATTGATTATAAAGATTAAATTGAAAAATAAAAACTAGAAGTTAATTAACTAGTGCTCTAATAACAAGCTCAGTAAATTACTTTTAATTTTAATTTTTAAATTTAACTCCAACTTGAGGAATTGAAAGACATATCTTTTGATTAGCTGACTTGAATATAAACAGAATAATTTGCTATTAGATGATGAACTACCTCTAATCATCTCCTCTAGTTATTCAATTGAGATAGTTATGTAGTTGAAATGATGAAACTAGATGACTCTACTAGTAGTTATAATAATAATAATAATAATATGGATTCCTCTTGTGCTTATCCGCTCACTATTAATGAAAGGAACAAAAAATTTTGTATATTGTTTTGATGTAGTTGAATCAGAAAACGAAGATAGTAAAATAAAATAGTAGCTTAATACTGAAATACTGAAATCAATAAAGTTAGAATGAGAGATGAAAGTCCAAAAACATTTGATCGATGAACTGAATATAATTTTGTTTATCCAACAAACATTGACTGGAAATATACGGTACTTGTTTCCGCCGCATCTACCAGTTCTAAGGAAATCGAAACAGAGAGACCTTCTAACAAAATAAACAAAACATCAAACACAATTCAACCACAAAACTCTATTTTCAGACATTAATAATAATCAAATCAAACATAAAACTGAATTTATATATTTGAAATGTCCTTCTTTGAATTAGATTCTTTTTTTTTATCAAAATTGAGATAACGGACATACGTCTTGAGGCGATCCCGTGCAAATGGAAGATCTAGTTCCGATAAGCACGTCCTTGATTACACAATCCATCACAGGATTCAGCACTGATCGAGGATTGAGATGCTTAAATTGCATGTAAGATTGTTAGTGGATGATAGTTTTTTTTTTCTTTATACCTATCAAAAGATTACTGAAATTATTGGTGGTCTTTGAAGATTCTTTCTCTCCATGAAGACATTGATTTGTTTTTTGTTGTATTTTCCTGCGGGATTTCAGCTCGTAAAGGAAATTTTGTTTTTTTTTCCAAACTAATTGTAAGTTATTGTCAATTCAACGGATAGATAACACATCAATCTTGAGCTAGCATAAAATCTACTATCTATAGTTGAGTTTAGGAAGAAGAATCAAAAAAATAGAAAAAACTTGTATATTGGCCAAGATGAAAGTAAAGCAAAATCGTCTTCCGTATTGTTGGCATGGATTGATGAATGTTAAAGTCGAGTGCAGCGTCTTTCTTAATGTGTTTGACTATCGATAATGTAGATACCGATAGTAGACGTGTCGCAATAAATGATCTTGTTTGTATTGAAAAGATACATCATACTGAAACATCAATAAGTATCAAACTACAAAAGCAACAATAAAAGATAGTTTTTGATTTTTTGCCTCCAACTATTCACTATTAAAGAAGCAACAAAGACACCAACAATACAGACAAATCGAATTACGTTGAAATTTCCGAAACTGTAGATAGGAGATCAACTCCTCAACAAGAGACATTAACTATTTTATTGGATAAAATGTTAAATTTGATTAGAATTAGACAAACTATAAAAGATAAAGTGAGATAGAAATTTATAACAATTGGTGTCTAAATTGATCATAAAAAAAGTAATTTTTGAAATTCGACCAAATATTGTAGAAAACTGAAAAAATATAAAAGTTGGGGGGAAATACTCAATTTGTTTAAGCGGTCGTTAAACTAAAAAGTGGTCAGTCTAACAGGTTCCACTATATTAGAGTAGATTTATCATTTTTCGATCTATCAACCACAAAGTTCATTTTGTAATGTATTTTTTCTGTCTAAAATGTCTATATAGGTATGTTTAATATATATATGTGTGTATATATGGGTGTATAATAGACAGACATTTAAAAGCGGAAATTTGTTCCATGAAATGTGTTACGTGTTAAAGCCAGTCTCGTGTCCAAATACAAATATACAATACGGATAGAGAAAATACCAGTCACGTGATTCATTACCCTTATAATGAATTTAAATGTCAATGGGTGGGGAAAATGCCAGAAGTTCGGGAAAAAATGGCCCCAGTTTGACATGGATTTACTTGACAAAAGTATAATAAATAAAAAAAAAAGAAATGTGTCGATTTTGTTTTTTCTTTCCACCTCCAACCCTTACAAATAGGTAATACAGGAATTTTAAAATTTCAAATATACGAAATATTATTGAAAATTTATTCACAAATAGTTGAAGTTTTGCAACTTCAACAATAAATAGTAAAAGCGCAAAGATTTTAAGAAGATTGTCTACAAATTGAATTTTTATTTCAATCGATCTTGTCGCTATATTGTCGTCTTTTTCTAACTATTTTATAAACCATAAAAAAAAGAGTAGAATCTCAACTTGAGATTTTATAAGAATATTTTTAATGAAGTGTCATCGGGAACATCGTTAAAACACTTCTTTATTAGATTGCCAATTTGGCATTATACTGAAAGAATATAGGGGCGAGAAAATCTAGTTGGTGTAGAAAATCTTGGCAGTTGTCTTCCAACCAACCAACCCCCAAACTTGATTAGTTATGGAATCAGCAACTAGGCGATGTTCCTCTTGAGAATATTAAACTGTCATCGATGGAATGAATGAAAACGAAAAAGTAGAGAGAGAGAAAACTTTTCACCCCAATGATTTTACTAGATTTTAATTTGGAAGATGATTTTTGAAATTCAGAATTTAACCAGTTGATTAATTAATATCAGAAATAAGAGTAATAAGTTCCTTACTAATTGTTAATATTTTACATTTAAAAGAAAACTTCAAACAATAATAAATAGTCTGGAAACTATCTGTACATAAAAGTTAATGGAAATTTGCCATTATTGCAGAAAAGTTATTTATTAATTGAAACCAACTGAGATAGAAAAGTCAATATTTGAAGTTTAAACGCGAGCTATATTGAATCACCTTTATTTAGAAAACAAATAATATTGGTCTTGTTAAATGTTGATAAAATATATTTGAACTTAATTTAATATATATTGAGTTTTTATCAAAAATTTTTAATTCATTTACCATAAGACGAGAGAGAGCTTTGTAAATATTCACAATTCTGGTTTCCTTTTTTCCTCGCAATTAATTCATTTCAAAATACCTCTATACTAAAATTATACTTTCACTAATCATCAAAGGCCCTAGCGGTCAGCAATGCCTATTTGAAATGATCCCAACGGCTAAATACAAGAGTAAACGTCAAATTCTAACCCCTCATCCAATTAACGAGATTGGAACTTTATATATACATATATATATATATATCTATAATAATATAAAAACAATCCCCTTAGTTCTCTAAGACTTGCGTAACTACTGAAATGCTTTTGAAAAACTCTTCAACACTGTGTGTAGTTTTAATTGGAGAGTTGTACACAATTTATTTATATTGAAATTTTTTTTTTTTTTTTTTTGACGCAATCTATATTCTTCCGTTTCTTTAGCCTTCTGGAAAGGGGGGATGTTTTCAGGATATACACAAAGCCACATTTAGAGCTGAACTGTCAGTGGTCAGCCACCATGAAATTGAGTTGAGAGGACATTTCTCAAAGTTTCCAACATAAAAAGTTTTGAATAAATTAGATATTTTGTAAAATTTCTGTAATTCTAATATACTCTCATCATTGATTTTATTCATGAATAATTTAACAAACAGAATTGAAAATTTTCCAAGTCATTTATCAATGATGTGAATTCTACAATAATCACACATATACGTTTCAATATTTATAAAATAGTTTCTAGAATTTTAGACAATTTTAGAATTCAGTTCGATTAGAAAGGTGAAATGACAATTGAAGCCTGAAACAATATTATTTCAGCTACTGTCACACATATGGCTAAATCATTCAAGTATAACAAATTGAACAAATATCGAATGTTAGAAGTCCATGTGCATTATATAAACCAATAGCTTTAGTGAATCAATCGAAAACACTACAAGTTTATCCAAAGACTTACTTTGTTTCCCTTCCGTTTTGATAGTTCCAAAGACTATCGCATTTCTGAATTGAATTTCCTTTATCGACAACCATTAAAACAATATCTATTCTGTATATATATATATATATATATATAGTAGTAGTAGTAGTAGTAGTAGTAGTAGATGGAACTTTCACATAGAGACCCAACAACTAACACATACAACAATATTCATGTTTGATTTTAATGTTTACCATTTCCCGCACTGCGACTATAATGCAGTAACTGATATTCTCAACTAATGCTAAAGTAACACGATATTTTTTTCTTTGTTGATACACAACATTTTTACCTTGAATCCGGGGAAAAAATTGCAAAAAAGAAAAAAAAAATTAATGATAAAAGTAACATCAACCCATTTCTAATAGTGTTTATAATAGATAAGAACAAGAATCTGTTTTGGCTTCTCATTATTTCCCGCTAACTACGATATCTCTTTAATGGAGAAGTTTATCAAAC
Source organism: Stenodera caucasica (assembly GCA_037414795.1). Classification (NCBI taxonomy): domain Eukaryota; kingdom Metazoa; phylum Arthropoda; class Insecta; order Coleoptera; family Meloidae; genus Stenodera; species Stenodera caucasica. The sequence continues at coordinate 3,739 of JAZBGZ010001368.1, read as the reverse complement.
CATCATCATCTTACCACCCTTAGGATACATAAACACCACGCACAAGTAACACTCTTATACTAGTAAAATTCAACTATTATTATTATTATTATTATTATACTAAAACCTCCCTAGAGAGGCAAAATTAATTTATTGCAAACAAAAAATACAACCCCAATGTTAAAAAAAAATAAATCAATAGATCTAAAATGATTCCATTATAGGTAAGTAGCTTATGCTTATGACCCGAAATCGATAAGTCAGTGAGAGAATTGTAATGATTGAGAAGAGGAAAAAAATTTTCGTTTCACAGTTGCATTTCACAATCTTCACTTGGCA
>JAZBGZ010001367.1:6121-18009 GCA_037414795.1 Stenodera caucasica | reverse complement strand
TAATACAATTGTTGGTAATTGTTGGGTTATTATGTCACGCCAATGATTCACAAGGGCGGTTTTATCGATGCACAATAAAAGACGTATCAGGATCTGTCACTTGATCGGACAACAATAGGGGTGATTTCGGTCTACTTCGAGGAAAACACTTTGCTATTCTTGCTCTATTTCAGTCTAAATTGCTGTTAAAAATTCGACAATTTTTCGAGCCAATTCAATTTCCTGCTGTTACAGTTTTTTACAATATTATTTAATTCGCGCAATTTCTTGTTTTGTTCAATTGTTATTCAATACTCATTCGTTGTTGAAGTCCTACTTACAATATCCTGAACAATAATATCGTCATCGTAGCGTATCTCCGGTATTACAGGAAATTTACATCTTTTACCTTAGAATTTTTTTTTTAATCCGATCTAATTATTTACGGATGTTGTAATAACTTTTGCAATTTCCATCACAATTAGACATATATCTACATATAAATATTGTTATAAAATTGGTTTTTAATTATTATTTTCCAATAGTTAATTGGAAATGATGCAAGACAGGTAATTGGTCCTTGAAAGAGTAATCGTCAGCAGGTAATAGAGAAACATCGATTATTATCTATTGTTATATATAGGGAGATTCTATTGTAATAATCGCACAGGATTTATAGCTAGATGATCAACAAGGTCCATAACCTTAACTATAGTTACGGTATAGAGATGCTGTACCATCTACTAATTATCCTGCAATAATTATTTTTGTTTTTTTGTTATTCAATTTTTATTGTTGTTTGAATAGAGGAATAGAGCTGATTCGTTACTGTTTCAAACCAATAAGAATTCACCGGAAATTATACGAAGGTGTGTATAAAAGTTGAAGATTGTTCGGTAAGAGAAGTGGATTCGGCTATTTGATTGGCTCCGGACTCAATAAATATCAAATTCCTTAACTTAATAATTAATTCAATTTCCATGGGAACAGGTGACGTAGTCAAGCGATAATCTACTTGTTTCTTTTGTTATAATGAGAATCACATTATATCTATATCTAGATTTATGTATATATAAAGAGATATTGATTATATACCTATATACCGGACATGCCACTAAATATAAAAGTACGGACATTAAGGAGTTATCTCACATCTTTCCACGTGAAAACCACGCCTTATGTCACGGAAGACGGACCACCAATGGGACGAAAGCACAATTGTTTTTTTTTTTCATTTCGTACTTTATTTCTAATAAAGATGATAAAATTATAAAATGAAATATACGAACAAATAATAATACCCTACGAATATAATACGATTCTGAAAAACGAAAAAAACCGATAAAGAAGAATATGAAATATATAAAATCAACTGGAAATTCATAAAGAAAAGTTGAGAACAAAGTTGAAATTATATAGACCGACAAAACTATCATACACCATTATTTCCTATTAAAAATTCATATTATTACCTGATGATAAAATTCTTTGGATTCTTTTGATTTTATTTCTTCAATAAACGGACATATTTAATGCAAATTACGTAATCTATGCGGTGAATTTGTAATTTTTTTCTTTTATCGTTGAATAAAATCGAATAATTGCGCTCTAAGACAAAAAAAATATTCGAATTTTCTAATAGACCTCAATTATTTTTTTTTTGAAAACTTTGATGTATCGATAGAGGTCGCTTTATTCCGGATCGGAAAATTTGAAATTCTCTCCTTTTCTTTTTTAATTTTCACCATTTTCGATCTCGACTATAAAAATATCAGATTTGGCCCACTAAAGTCTAAAAATGTCTCGAAATTTCGTCTATGAATAAAATATTAATCAATAAAAAGTAGTTAGTCTTTAATTAGAACAATATCTCCAACTCTCCAATGATAATTCTTCTTCCGTTTCCTTTATGATGATGGCATAATTATCAAAAAAACATACAACCGGTGTTTGTTTCTTGCCTTGATTATTTTAATCATAGTACGGCCCACGAAGAAGACATTTTTCGAACCTAACGAAACAGAAATATTATTATAATAGAGACAAAAATAAAATTTTATTCAAAGACTGAATTTTTTTCGAATAAATATTTTTGTATTAATAATTATGAAATGAAAAAATTGGAAATATGAATGACCCATATGTTCTTTCGTATTTTATATGGCCAATTCAAGTGGTTCCCCTAAAAAATTTTCTCCAACTAGTACAAGTAGGCATAGACATCTGGTTATTTAAAACACCGCGCCGTTTTGATCGTGCCCTTGTTTGCGGACCGTGGCATCGGCCAGGTGGTAATTTCTTTTTCTAGTCAGGGTTGGTTACCTAGCAGATGTGTTGTTTTGTTACCCTTTTATTACCAAAAATTTTCACCCTCTTAGAATTGAAAGTTTTGCCAATATTATCGGCAAAACTCACTATTAACATATAAATCTTATCTGATTGATAAATTTAATAAGAAGTTAACGATAGGAAATAAAACTTTGGCACGATATTCGAGTTATAGTTAATAATAAATAATATAATGATAGCACGATAATGATATAGGGGATGGTAAAAGAGATGGTCGAAGTTAGCACTACATGATTGATAGTGGATGATCGACTTTTTGAAAGTCGTTTGGTGTGTTTTTGGTGGATGTACCACTCAGTCTTGTTGGTATTGGAGTCTTGTTCACGAGCACTAGAGACCACCCCGATTTTATAAATCCCTCAACACCCTTAACTACCTAGCGCTGTGAACCTTGCTCACGTGAACTATAACTTTCAGAACGGTCGAATTTTTCCTCATTAATTATTTTTCAAATTAAACTGAAAGAATTATCGTCTATCTACTATAATTCTATAGTGTAGAATTATGAGACAAATTGTAGTGTTAGTTGTGATTATGTGTTATTTATTTGTTAATTTAATGTTGGTATTAATGAAATCTACACGATGACTTCTATACCGTGAATCCTATATGATGAATAGCTGATGTTTCTTGGACCGTATAGCCAACAACGGATATCCTTAAATCCATCTAGCCATAACTCCACCGGAAATCTATCGATCAATTTTCCGGAATTTTCCGCGATTTTCATTTCTTTAAAATAATAATAATAATAATTTGATTTTAATTGAAAAGACAACCATGTAAACAACATAAATTTTGCACAAAACTCATCACAGATAATTATACGGAACACACACACACATACAATCAACATCAAAAAAGGACATAAAAGCATGTGTGAGCTACTTGTCGTTATTATCGTCGAAAAGCTCTCTACTATTTCCGAGCTTTGCTAGTTGATAGTAGAAAGTGGCTAACGTTCATTTGTCACTATCATCAAATACACTTTATAATTTAATAATAATTTTCAAGAAAAATCATCTAACAAAACCGTTAAAAATTCTATTATCGTCGAATATAAGGACGATTAATCTTGCAAGTTATTGTTGGCGAAGTGGCAGGAACAAGTTAAAGGATCACAGGACTAGAATTCCGAGTGAAGATGGCTAACAAAAGACCAACTTTAGGGAATCTCTAAAACTGATATTGATTGAGTGAGACAAAGTTACATTTGATACTTGTCAAACTTGTAAATAGGAAAAATCACCCCTTAATCTTATCTAGTTATTTTTTTACCGTTACAAATTAATTGGAGAAGTTCTAAAATCAATTGTCGTAGATGGGAATAAATTACTTTTATAAAATTGTTCGATTCCAGTGGCTATTTGTTCGAATTAATCAACTAGAATACAATTAACCGAACCCGGTTCGAGTTCTTGAGTAAATTTCGATTAAATCTGTTAAGCAAAAAGCGTGAATAGGGACTTGGGGGATTTGCAGGTATCGAGTGACGTCATTTAAGACGTCATTCTTGGAAATGTATATTTATAAAGGGGACGGATTTCATAGTAATAACACCTGCTTTTCAACTTAAGAAACATATGAATGGAACTTTTTTGCCAAGGTTATCTTTTATATTTATATCAGTGGCTAACACCTGTGGTAGAATTTCAAAGACACTTTACTCGTTTATTGAAAACGTTGAAAATTATAAAAACGAATCAGTTATGGAAATAAGACAATCGGCTGTCTATCTGCCAATTATCGTTAGAAAAACGAAAATCAGATGAATCTTTAATAATTTTGGGATGCTCGTCGACATTTCTATTGTGACGTGTCGGAGTTGCAACCCTTTCAATGTCTTCTGCATAATTGATGTTCGATCAAAAAATTTTTTTGACATTTGCCGCTCTCTCGTAATAATAAAAGCTTTTTGATTGGATTAAGATTGAGATATTTAAAGACCTGTTGCTTCGTCTCGAGAATATTGTGGAAGGAAAAATAGATTAATTGGAGTTGGTTGGTAAGAAAGTTCCCTTGGAAGGAATGGATGCAACAGGTGGATACTTGCGCGATTTCTTAAGGCGTCCACAACAGGATTTAACCGCCCCTTTGAGGATTCGATTGTTTTTTCTTAATTTCTAGATTTTTTGATAGGGAAAATCGTGAATCGTGAAAATGGTGGGCTTCAGTTGATTTTCCATTATTATTCCGTTATTATTATAAATAAATAATAACGTTTTGTAATTATGTTATACAAACATTTAGTTTTATCATTGTACTATATATAGTGAATTTAAGTCACGCTTTTCTCTGTTAACAACTAGATATAATAATATACGTTATTGATAACGTTCAAATACGAAATAAAGGTAGTAACGTAAAAAAATATACACAAAGAAAAATGGGTTTCTATTTCGTCACGAAATAAAATCAATTATTAATAGGTTTGGTAGGTGTGATAAGGATCAGACGCCTTGCATGATACTAAAAGGCGTTTTAGGTGTTTTCCCATGTCTCGCAGGAGTATCGTGCCATGTACGATATAGTATATATATGTATATACGACGAAATATTTCTCTCTCTCTGTACATTATGGATGCACGCTACCGGAACCAGTTCATTGTTAGTTAGCTACTTACCCACTTCCGCCACAACATCGCGTTTCCGCTATAATATTTCCGTTATTGCTCCTTATGCCGCCTCTGGGGACAGGTGCGACTCAATTACCACATAATTCACCAATATTTAATTCGCACGCCATCACACAACAAATAATCCTTTCAATAATTAAAATTAATCAAAATTTAATCTATTTCCTTTCTACCACACAAATCATAGAAAATCATCGAGTGTAACCGAAACTTCCACTCAAGATCCGGCCCCTTATCCGGTATCTTATACTATACGAATAATGACGTCACTACACCGGATATTCTACAGCCTTGAGACCGTTTTCTTACACTTGACGTCATATGGAAGACACCGAAATCGTGACGTCATACTATAGTTAAAGCGACTTGGACAGATGTTCCAATATAAATTTATTTGCATGACAAAAGGTATTAAGATTACGGGGCCCGGTGTTCGGTACTATTACTATTATTATTATTATTATTATTATTATATGATTGTTGAGATTGCAATGAACTTCGACAAGGGGTGCTCTGTAGTTACGTTTTTTCTTTTGTATTACGTCAAAGAAGGGGTCCATAGTTGAGAGGACGTACGGTGATCATGTTGATGATGATGGGAGGGAAAAAAAATTTCGAACAGTACCCGTGCCTGACACGCGCCCTTTTGCTAGATTGTATTTAATCTAAAGAGAGGAGGAGATAAAAATGTAAACCTTAAGCATTGGCGGCGAATCCAAACAAATCGAGCCCAATCCATATCTGATAACTCAAAGATAAGATAATCAAAAAATTTTTGTTAATTTCAAATTTTTATAAATCTAAGGAAAATCGTAGAATATTTACAATTTTTTTTTTGTTATTTTAGTTGTCTTGAGTTGTAGTTTTTGTGCCTAGTTGTTGCGCCCCTGTTCCAGTCTGATAATTCGGCAGCTGCACCTCAAAAATTGTCTAAGGGGAGCATTCCCCGTTCCTGTAGCCAGCTGACTTATTCTCCAGTCTGCATAACAAAGACGGCACCCTTCAAATAAATAGAAAACTATATATGTATATACATATATACCCTTCTTCCCCTTATTACTTCAATTTTTTTTTTTTCATCCCTCCAGTTTGATAGTTGTTTAGCTCGTGCTGGCTGACTGGATTTCATTAGTGACGTCGTCCATTCTCAACACAACTCAAAAGGGTGGTTTCTGCAAGGAGACACACACACACACATTTATATAGAAAGATAAAATATATAGGGGGATCAAACACCAACTGTTCCTCAATTTGAGGACTAGGTCACTAGTGCAGAATTTCATCCAACAACCCCTCAATATTAATCGTAATCGTAATCATTGAAACATACCACAAAATTCGAAACTTCTCTTTATACTAGAATTTTTAAACAACCCAACCAGGTGTTTATACTACAATTTCTTACAAGGTCAAAGACCTACCCTTTCACAAATCTTCAACTTATACAGGTATAAACAACACGATAGCAATCTTCTAAGATATTTGGTCGATGTTGTTTACTAGATATCAACGAAAATACATCTGCTTTTTGACCGTAGAATTCCATCTGCAAATTTTCAATAGAACCCTTTAAAAATATTATTCATCAATATTGGTACGATTTTATTATTGTATTATCGTTGACATGTCTCAGGAGGCGATGTTTGTCGATTTTCTCGGTAAACAACCCCTTGTTGATCGCAGATCTTGTAACATATGGTTAATAACGTTAATAATTAAATGATACGTCAGTGGGTCGTTGACCAGGTAAAATTATCGATGTAGTTTTTTTTTTGATATGTTGAAAAGAGAGAGTTATTTTTTCATATGTCGAGTAAATTTTATCAACGTTTTTTTTATTTTTTCTCTAAATGATTAATGTAATTTTTATTTGATTTGAATAACAGCAAAATAACATTATATTTTAATTAATACCAGATGATCAACAGGTTTTTATAAAAAAGCTTTTTTACAGCCGATATTGTTATTTATGGAATGTGAATATTTATAACACACTCGCTTCTAACACTTCTAATAATGACTAATTATCTATTGTATCAACTAATTGGATTAAATTTTGGTATACTCAATTGGAACGATGTTATAGTTGTGGATTTTGTTGAAATTTCGTGTTGTATAGATTGAAGTTTTTTTTGGATTGTCCAAATCTTTTGTAAAATTCATATAGGGGATAGTTTTTTTGGGGCGCTTGCGCTCCCATCGGCGGATTTAAACCGGCGGCAATGAGGGAATCAAAGAGCATACTTTTGAAACGATGACCGCTCGTTCGATCGATGTTTTATAAAGCGAAGCTGTGGCCACACCCAGTACTAATTGAATGATGCCTGCACCAAACTTGCATGTAAAATCCTGCCAGCCTATGGAGAAATATACGTATTTTATATACCAATGTATTAGTGATTATACATATACATGTTTAAAATCCTGGACCTGGACTGTCTGCCTAGTAACACTAACACAAACATATAGTGATATCGATGCAATAGTATTTTATTCGGACAGGTCATTTTTTTTCCATCCCCCCGTTATTTCTGCCATTGTTGTTTTTGCTATGATGTTATCGTCGGATGCCGCGACAATATCGCCTGGTCAATAGTGCGATCCATCACACAATCTTGTCAAAATTGGTAAATACGAAGAAAAAATTCTACCACCAGATGTTGGCCAAAAACAACCCCCTCCGATAGAATTGAAGAGTCATTCGACACTAATCAAAGAAAACAATACCAATAGAGATGATTCAGCAACGTCTTCGATTGAATAGTGACAGATTTCCGGTTCCTGTTACAAAGAAAATTTCAACACCTATCATGAACTTATGCAATATTGAATTCGGGCAATTATCGTAAATCTTCCGCTTCTTAAGAGCCACATACCCATCTGCTAGGCTATTTGTCCTATTAAATAGTTCTAAATAGTTGAATTAACAAAGTAAACTTATAAATCTCGCCGTCATCATGCCCAGCTTGACACTATTTAATCTAGTAAAACTACCAGAAACCGGTGGTACGTTTCCTACTTGTTCCAAGTACCGAATTAAGCCAATTTTCTTGTTTGCCACCCCCTACAACAACAACAACAACAATAAAATACACCGGAAGTTATTTCTCAACCTTGTTGTAACATTTATTCTAACTATAGTTATATTAGTTATAATACAGTTGTATGCGAATTTTTAGTTAATAGGGGGATGGACAGGTGCTAGTTCTCGTCTTGAGGACTCGAAAAGGTAAATGGTTTTTATTTCGTTTTCTCGGTTGATTTAGTGGTTTATGGCGATTTATTAACAAGAAAACTGGCAAGGAAGTTATAGACGTATAGAAGGAAAAAAACCAGGTGGTAGGCGTGATATTTGAACAAGTTTTAAGTATAATTGTCTCTATTGTGGGGGTGCAAGTTTTCAAATAAATACGTGCGGCGGTTTCTCATGATGAGGATTTCTGCAATTTTATTACGAATAATAATTATTATAATAATAAAAATCTTTGAATTTCCTATATAGAAATTGTAGGGGTGCGCTTTTTATTTATCTGTGTGTGTGTGTGTTAGTAAGGGGAGGTAGGTCACGGTTGCAGGTTAGCGTGGTGCAGCAGGAAGACCGGTGTAAGATGCAATGTCGATTGCTTGTAGGGATAAGGGACGTAAAGGGTGAACATTATGATGACGACTTGAGACTAAGACCATTGATTTACAAGCAGGAAAGGAAAGGGTAGGAACATAGAGCATTGAGATCAATACAAAACTGTGAGACCTCGTGGTGGTCTCGTATACAGTAGTAGTGGTGGTAATGGTAGCTGTAACGACGGTAGTGTGGGGTAGGTTAGGGTGAATTTAACGTCAATCTTTAATTTTAACATTTCTACAATCATGCAATTAATATTTTTCTATTTAACACCAAATTAACATAATAATCGGGATAATTATCAATCATTAAACCAAGATTGATATTAGCATTATTGAGAGTTGAGAGCGATCATACGATAGAGCCTAATCGATGATTGAAGTGTTCACTTGTCTCCAATACTCGCACATAATCATCAAGATTATTAACAAAAAATATTTCAAGCTATATTTAGTTGAATGTCGACTATTTCTTTGACTATAGGCTCATCTTCTCTAATCGATAGCCTGGTGGATGATGATGAAAAACATAGGGGTGAATTGCGAAAAAAATAAAAAAAAAAAACTGATGCAAAAAAGGGCTACTAAACTTTTTTCCGGGTCGAGTGAATGTACTGACCCTTGGCTTGTTTTATTTAGAGTAAAATAGATAGTATACAGTATAAAACAGGAATGGTGGATGCTCTTTCGACTGCCGGGAAAAGAGAGCTACTGGTATAAAGGTATAATCAACCCCTAAGCTAACAGCAATGAAAATCAGTTTTGAGTTATCCCAATCGATTATCGAACTGTATTATTTATCGATATAGGTGGAAATTTTTGTCGCAATATCACAAATCTTTTGTTCGATTAATGTATATCGTGATAATAAATGAATGCATGTAATCTTTGATAAGAGTCGTATGATGTTAGATGAATGGTTTATGATGGGGGAATGTTGAGAAGTAGATGGAGAAAAGAAGTATACGATATAGGAAAAAAGTAAAGAGTCTCGCTCACATTACATCTTTGCATCACGTAGTTAAGACTAGGCGGTAAGGGTTGTGAGTGGTCTTTGGCAATGGGGTAGTAGTATAGAAATATGACTATGGTATGGAAAAAGGGTGGACCATCTCGAGTGGAAAATGTGATTTCTTCATCTAGCGCCCGGGTCGGCTTCGTTACAAACACGATAAAAATTCATTATACACAACGATAATGTACGTCATGTTGACGGTATATTTGGACGATTGTAACGTACTTTAAACGTCTTCTTATGAAGTTTTTTAATCACATTCTACTAGTCGTCTAGATACGGCTAGAAAATCTTGACAAGAATCGAATAAAATAGAAATCGCCCCATTATTTTACCCAAACAACAATATTAAATCGCTTCTAATATAAATGTTTGTCAGTTGAGTGAAAATGATCTAATAAAACGACCTAGTTAAACATGATGACTTCGCGTCACACATTCACACTTGTCGTTAACTATTCACATCCGGTAGTTGTATTAAAGAAAACGGAAGAAGCATTTAAAGTTTCATATAGAATTATCTCTGTTATTGTCTAAACGATAAATTTTAGTAACAAACTAATTTATTAAAAATATTCCAAAATTAGACACACAAACAAATTGATGAGGCGACACAAACAATTTACGCCAAACTATTTCTATTTGCGACAAAATCCCAAATTGTGAGTTTTTATTAAAGATTAAATACAAAGGAGACTAAACGATTTAAATATGATTGAAAATCATATAGTAGTCGATTGGAAAATTATACAGTTAGAACGTGGAAAAATGGTCGAAAGTGGTTCAAAAGTCGGTAAATTATATGTTGTTAAAGGTAGCGATTTCGTTTCTTTTTGTCGCTTCTATTCGAATTAAGTTGAAGGCGACTTATTATTATTATTTTTTTTTTGATTGATCAATAAATCGATTATTATTCAACAATAATAATGGTAAAAATTCGGAAATGGATTATTGCAATCGTAACCGGATCCCTCCCTTATTTGGTATATTCTACATCCCTTTTACTTGGGCTTTCTCTAATGTTGTGGATGATCGCCGTGAGATACCCTGTCCTCTTAAACCACCATGTCTCCTACTAGAGACCTAGGATAGGGTTTCCTTCCTTCCGTACCTACCTCTCTACGTCGCTTTTATCGTTTCAATGTTTGTTGTTTGTTGTTTGTTGTTGTTGTCGCCGTTGTTGTCCACTATTCCTATTGTATTTTCAATTTACATACATATCTTCAGTTGATTATCGGACACTAATATGTGGGAAAAATGGGAGAGAAAGAGATAGATATGGATGGATGGATAGAGGGACAGTTTCGTATGAATAAACCAGCGAAATAAGCCCCTATTTTAGCCCTAAATCCAAAAAACGCGCAGATGACGAATATATGTAGGAATTCCGGAAATGCATCAGGACTCGTGAATAATTAAAATGGCATTATTAGATTTTTGTACCGGTGATTTTGGTGATGCGGTGATCCTCGAATAATTCATTTTTTCCAAATACAAAAAAAAAAAATCAATTAAAATAAAATTCGACTTATATTATCGTATAAATTAGCATTATTTCTCCCCTACTATGGGAACAATAATAATTGTCTTGCCTCCATTCTCTATTAGTGGCTAATTATATATCTGTTTATATTTATTTATTTCGTCTTCGTCATCGCAATCCCTTGCTTCCTCATTATATGCACTTCCTTTACGGGTGCTTTTCTCAGCCCTATGAGAGTTTTTGATTTGTTCTTTTCCTTTCACATATTATAGACGAGAGACCGCAAGGCGACAGGATATTAAATATTTCGGTATTTATAAACATTAATTAAATTGAATCCGGGTTGGTCATTTCAAGACGACAATAACAACACTCACTTTGTGTTAAATTTATTATTACTATTATTATTATTTAACTCTAGTCTATTGTTTATTATTTATCAAAACTAATGAATCATTACACAACAGGATTTTGATAATAATAAAATTATCGAAAAATTGTCACATGCCGGTAAAATCCAAGGAATCACTTTTATTTTCAAAACAATTAATTTCGAAAATTAGTTTCGAATAAAATTAATCGCACTTTAAACATCACCGTGAGTAGAGAAATTAATATTTAAGCTTCGATCATTTTTTTCAAATCAAGAATGAATATATCAATGTCTATATATACACAAATAAGCCATATTTATTGTAGGAAAATTACAAATTATAATCGATAATAATCAAATTTTTATTGAAGTCTTTAAAAATTGTGTTCTATACATCAACCCCCTCTATATATATATATCAATATAAAAATT
>JAZBGZ010001365.1:0-10579 GCA_037414795.1 Stenodera caucasica | reverse complement strand
AAAATGTATTTGGAATAATTGATTTCGGAAATCTTTCATAAATTGCGATATTATTCGAGGTTCGCGCCATTAAACTGTGATTGAAGTGTCATCTAGTGTTTTACTTAAGCAATTACAGTACTTCAACAGTGGCTATAGATTTCACGTAATTGTAACTTTAATACTAATATACTTGGAAAATCAATTTGATTGATATTTATGTAGTAGAAATATTATTAGAGTGCATAATTATAAAATATTTAAGTTTTGATTGGTGAATAATTTATAATTGCGGTATAACAATGTGGGCTGTATTTAGATCAAAAAATCAACTGTCAGTTGATTGACAGCTAGCTTGTGAATATCAAAAACCCATTAATAAAAATAGAATAAAATTAATGAAATAGCGGTAAACATTAATGAACTTAAGTAATGAAAATTATAATTATTAGTCGGAGATTTTAGAAAATAATTTATAAAAATGGTTGATTTGAGTGGTGGTCAAGATGGACCTATTGAACATGGTTTCTCCAATTCAGTATTTATTTTACCTGGAATTATTTTTATTTCATTATCGAGTAAGTATATATTCGATAGTTGAAACAATTCCGATATTTGTAACCGTATTCTATAATTTACTAAAAATGTATTTTCGATAATTAACCTAATTTGAGATAATTTTGTTTGAACAATAATTGTCAAATTTATTTAAAAAAAAGCACGAAATTCAGTCATTTAATTATAAGACGAAGTTATCACAATTAGCTTATCATAAAGTCACAAATTATAACTAAATTGATATTATTTATCAATGATAAAAAATAAAATCAACAAAATATATTTTCAAGTAACTCATCAATTATCGAATATTTGATATGTTATCAATGCATAACATAGAACCAATCAACTGGATTTTGCTTATTATGTATAACAACATAGTTTTGATAAGACCAAGTCAGGTATATTTAAAGATTTCGTAACATTTTAACAGAATATTAGTGAGTGTAAGGTTGTGATTACAATTTGGAAAAATTCCCAACGAAATGGAGCCTAATACTCCATCGATAGAAGAACTTTTGAAAAAACTGGAAACTTTGTCCGATGAAGATAAGGAAGAATTAAAAAACAGTCTACGTGACAATTTGATGAACCAAAAAGATTTTGCCGACAATATGGAAACACTTAACAATCCAACTACGAATCCGTCGATAGAACTGATAACTTTATTATCACTGATTACAATTATTTTATTTGTTCTCGGTAAGAGTTTAATTTTTATATTTTGTAAAATTTGGCCAGAATGTCTAACGAAAAAATTGAATTCGACGACGAATTCATCGAAAATTTTAAAGTTTCATTTGATAACTTCAAAAAAGAATTGGGTAACGAATTTTCGAAAAGCTTAAACGAACATATTAAACAGAAAACTAGCTATATAGAATTATATTCAATTTGTGTTATCGTTTTTATAGGACTATTCGGTGAGACTTTAATTAGACTATTGACAGCTATAATAATTGAAATTGTTGAAATTATTATTGAATTTTGTTGCAGTATTTTTCGGATACAAGTTATACAAATCTTTGTCTGAACGGGAACGACGACGAGAAGAGAAACGGCGCCAGAAACAACAAAAGAAAAAGAAATGATAGAATCCGTAATCAATGTCTATTCGTCTTCTTTATTTCCAAAAATGCACTTTTTTATAACTTGATCAAATACTGCAAATTATAAATCCATTCCATTGCAATGTTGTATTGTCAATATTTTATTGTACGGTTAATTGAATAAATTTGAACTGCCACATTTTAATTTAGTTATTTTCATGTAAATCAGTTGTCAACATTGATTTATCTAGTCGAAGATTTTAACCAATCAACTAGACGATCCAATTGAGTTCAATAGAATATCGATAGATGGCGCTGCAGATCAAAGTTGAGTTTAACAAAATCGTATACCATAAAATAGCCACCGTTTCGAAATTACAGTTCCAAATTATACAATAATTTGCTCGAAAACTTCCATTTATAGAATTTTAAACAGAATAAATTTAAAATAACATATACCTATTTACGCAAGTTAGAAAATTCAGGTTGTCCATTAGTTTCTTATCGTGAAACTATTCATTTGTTATTTGATAATGATAACCTATTACTAGTTACAAGTGGGCCACTGGTTCACATAACTTACTCTTTTTAAAAAATAAATATAGATTTTTATTATTTGGTTGAAATTAAAAATACATTTCTAATAAATTGTGGATTTAACATTCAACAAAATTAATACTTATTTCTTTAAACATTTTTAAATCAAATGGAATAAATCACACATTTAGAACACGCATTTGGTGAAAATAGGTAACCAATTCTTTACCATTTAATTCCCATTGCTAATTTTCGTAATTTTATAGCGGTTCCGAAAATCTCATCCCACAACATGCTGCTAATTCCAAAACCTGAAGAAAAATCGTCAGTGAATAACAATAAAAAACAACAGCAATAGAATCAGTCTCGTGTGAGAAAAACCTTTCGGATATAAATTAGGTCTTTTAATGGATTCAATCGGGGATGCTTTTCTCAAGCGAGACACTTTGTATATGTTGGGAACAAACCGCTGTCATGGTGTACAAAATGATGTTGATTATGATAACGTTTCAAATGGTAGAAATAAGAGCCCTCTCCAGGAGTTCCAGAATGTAAGTAGAAATGTATCATATCGTAACAGACGTAACCTTCAAAAATAGCAACATTATAAGAGTATCGTTTATAAATAATTGATTATTCGAATAAATACCTGTTAATGCACCGGCCAGAACCAGAATTATGATTGATTCCGGTAGGAATAATTGACAAATTTTGAATAAAACATAGGTAATAATAGCGGCGGGAAATGGTGGAAATACTAAGCGTCGTGTATCAAAAGGCACCTAGAAGAGATCAATTTTATTGGAAATGAAAAATTACAGATAATTGATTGAATATTCAATAATTGTGGTTGTTTAGTAATAATAATAATTAACTAAATGCCTCATTTATTGTCATGGAAATTCAAAATTACTACAAACCACTAACAATATAAACAAATATTCCAGATACAAGGCCACTATTTATAGTGATTGCTATTAATTTTATTTATATTTCATATTAATAATAAAAATAAAGTTTGGTCATTAATACGTACTTTATGGTGAAGGCCATGAATGGCGAAATGTAGATAAATAATGGCTTTCGATTTTCCTGATGGCTCCATATGGAAAACCCATCGATGTAGTGAATATTCGATTAATGTCCATAATAATATCCCAAATATTATACTTAATACTGTTGGTAACATTGGGGAGGTATCTATGAAAAAACAATTGAATACTTATCAATAAAAAACCAATGAGAATGACCCATTTATTTTATGCACCTTGTTTACAACTATCACCTTTTCCAATCGGATCGATTTGTTGGGGTGATCGAAACGAACAATAAAACATATAATTCGAAATCGAATAAATTCGATTTACAATCAGTTTTCCAAATTATTATTGTTAAGTTGGAATTTTTAAAAGTAGAGAAAAGAAAGCTTTCGTGGGGACTAAATAAAAAATAGGTCAAAATATAAGGGTGGTGAATTCACACCCCACATCGAATCATTAGTTCACACGCAACCTAAGCAACTTTAATCATCATTATTTATCAAAGTGATTGTAGTTTTTTATTATTATTATTACTATTATCGATACAATAATTATGTAATATTGAAATATTTTCTTATCTTTGAAGTATTTATTTTTGCGATTTTTTAAAATTATTTTCAAGACTTTTTTTTGATATAAAACGAAACCACTTACCATTGGTTATGGTGATATATTCGTTTATTCCATAAACTACGAAACAAATAATCACTGGTATCCAAACTAGAGGAACTACATACCATGGTGTTATTGTTAAGCTCTCCACAATTGGATTACCGAATAAACGTAATTTTCTATCTACTGGCGAAGTCACCCATTCGTTATATTTCGGACCTAAATTTGCTACTTGACTTAACATTGGCTTATCCCAGTCTACGAGACTCTGAAAAATTCAACATTCTCAGCAAATAGTCGTCAATTATCCACGTTATACCGGGCGTCTCGCCTAGAAAAACACCTCAACGATTCACTACTTTCGAGTGGAAATAAATATTAAGAGGCTTCAGAAATTGTTCAATATTTTCGATAATTTCTTCTGATTTGAATTCTTGGAAAATTCCGTGATTTTTCGCAAGAGACACTCGGTATATTCGGAAAAAGCACAGTCTTAACTGAAATTTTTTATAAATATCATCTTCAAGATAAATTTGGACAGGTTATAAAGGATGGTTTTCAAACCACATATTTCCCACTATAAATCTGATCCTGGATTCGATGATTATTCAGCAGATATATTATAGTGATTTGAGTTTTGTGAATTATCAATTGAAGTTTAACCTTAAAATATTGATATTAGAATTAATTACCTCGAGATCGTTTTGTTCCTTGTGATTACAATTCGTGTCTCTACCACCTTCTTTATATTCTCTTAATAAATAATATGCAGCTTTGGAATGTTGAGTATCTTCCATACGTTTTGTTATTTCTTTTTCTTGATATGGTTTAACATAATTAATACCGCCAGGATGATTATTTAGAAAACCATAAATATTATAATCATCACCGTAATGTTTTATATTGAAATTGTTCGTGTTATTATTATCAGCCATTATTCTTGTATTCTAAAAAAATCAATTGGAATATAAATAATTGAATATGGAATAAAACAGAAAAAAATAATAATTGTTTTTTTCCTGTATGCAGGCATATAATTATATATATTTTACAATAATCGACACCAAGAACAATATGAAAAACCACTGATCGATAAATCCGTAATTTTACCCTGTTAATATTTATTTTGTTATGTTTGTATTATGAGCATGACATTTTCAATCGTTTTCCCAATATTTCCAGACAAAATTCTCTAGATCAATCGCAATATTTCCGAGCCTCAGCTCAGTTTTCCGTTCTTAATAATCAATAATCGATATTATTTTCACTGTGGTAAAAATATTTGGGAGTCGATAGAATGTTGCACCCCTATTTGCTCGGTTCTGATTGCGATAAATATTGAAGTGTATTTTTTTTTTGACCGGACGTGATTATTAGAAATGGTCATTTACTTCAAAAATGAGTTTGGCAATTTTTTTTTCCGTTTCAATTTCAGTTAATGAAGTCATCTCCAATTTAAATAATTCAAACGAATACTGAGTGGAATTTGAAATTTCTAATTTTGGGTTAAGTTGCAATTTTTTGTGTTTTTTCCATTAATTTTAATAAGGATGAGTATCATGAAGTATTGAGATATATTAATTCAACGATCAAAGAGAGTGTTTTGGCTCTAATCTAAAGAATTTTCTATTTCTTAATAATATCAAAAAGAGACCTAACACATATTAATTCAAGATGGTGTCCTTGAATCAGTGGTTATCTATTCATCAATTATTGTCAAAATTACAAAATTCTGGTAGATTGTGATCATTATTGTTATTTTGTTTTTATTTTTTTGATGTTTGGAAATATTTTTTATGAGTACAACAAGAGTAGATCTTTTCTATCGATTAGATTGAATGATTCTGGAACAGAAAATTATTGGAATTCTCTTTTTCAGACTAGACAATAAATACTTTAATTTTGGAATGACATATACTTTTCGATTCAGCGACATTTCTTGTAGTAATTCACGTTAAAATTCTGTTACGTAACTGGCCCTTTAAAGGTTATCGATCAAAGTTGAAAGGGAAATAACAAAAACAATTTTATTATCCAAACTTTCGTGATTATTCTTACTGTGACGATATTTTTTCAGTATAGAAAAGTTGGAATTATCTTAATTGTAAGATTGGAAATGATAATTGACTTACTTCAATTTAAATTGAAAACTTGAAACTAGACTATCATAGAGAAAGCTCTGAAATTATAAATAACTGCTAAAATTATAGCAAATTTCGATCTCCATCTCGATCTCGATTATTGTTGACAATTCTCAGAATTGCGATAATAGAAACGGCGCCAAGTGTCATTTCAACGCCTACTATTCACCTATATTGTATTTTTATAACAAATACAGTTTGAAATGACATAATTTTAATCTGATTGCTATTAAAGATTGACCCATTGTCACAACATCATGTCTGTTAACTGGACACACGATTTAAATGTCAACAACAATGAACTTTGATTAATTCCAATAGAATACTAGAAAAATTGATGATGATAATTGAAAAAAAAGAGCAATGAAGACTAAAATTCTATCGAAAAAAGTGAATTAATTATCATCAATGTTGATTTTCTAGATATCGACGATGATTAATCAATATGTGAAATTTGATGTAATGCTCTAATGATATTTATCTTTATTCATATCTCCGGATTCGTTAAAATTGGGTCGTGTAAATATCATATTTTATTAATTTAAACATTAATTAACCTTCGAATAACAATGTTTTTATGGTTTTCAATAAGGGAAAAACAACGAATGCTCTCGATTCATTAGCGATTTATTCGCGTGTAAAATTCACCTTGATTGATGAAATGAACGGTGATATTATTTCGATTTCCGGTTACTAATTCACTTACAGTTTACGAATTTTCGGTGGTACTTTCACTCAATCACTTAACACCGACACATACAAACAGATACTTATTGTTAATAATATCGAATTTTATACATTTCCAAAAACCGAACACATTACGAAAAAGTCGAAGTATGCCTTATCTCTCTTATCGATTAATATTTACCTTTTATCTTCGGTACGTCTAATCGTCCTTCCGATTATTGAAACTTCGTTTATGAATTTTTTTAATTTCCAATAAAGGTAATTGATCAATTATTGACTGATATTTTACTGGGTCTGTTTATGTTTTTATTTTCTTTAAACATTGATAAACAAGACAATTTCGATCAGATTCCAATAGAATCTTTAAAAAATTTGTTTACATCGATACTAGAGGGGAAGAAGTATAGATTAGATAATAGATAAATTTCGAGGAGTTGTTAATATATTTTTACATATGATTCATTTTTACAAGATTATGACCAATTATTTGGGCGCACAATTCAATTTTAACGAACAAAAATGCACGTGCATGTCAGCTTTTAGATTCCTAAATATTTAAAGCTAAACAGCACTCTATTTGATGTCAATGATTAATCTTCACGAAAACTAAAGCAACCCATGCACAATCACTCTACCATTGTCGTAGTCTCTTCAATTCTATTGCTTATTAAAAAATTATACTTATATGGCTGAATAAATTACCCACAATTATTGACAAAAGTTGAGTCTTACTTAGACAAGTTATCTTTAGCAAATAAATAAATAAAATCAATTTTTTTGACTCATTATCTTTATCGTTTCATGTATCCTATGTTCATTTGTTTAATTTGTTCAAAGGTGAACTTTGGTAGAGGATCAACGACATTATAATTTTGTAGGAGGATAATTTGTTACGTAGGCTCCCAATTTGAGAATGGACCTGATTTTGACCATTCAAATTCGACAGATGGACCATAGGAGATTTCGTCTCTTTTTAACGTGAATTTCTATTGTTAAAGGCACATAAAACTTGACTTAAGTCAATAATAGAGATGGGACCACAACAGCCGATATTGATAATATCTCTACTGTAACTTTACCAGCAATAGTCAATAATTCTTCGGGTTTTTCCTCGGTTTAGACGGAAAATTGTTCAATAAGTTTATTTATATTCTATTTTGTTGACTATTTTATACATCACGTTCTACCTATTTTCATGAGGTTTTCAATTGATAACAAATTCACGTAAAATAATGATAAGAAAGGTATTACTTTTGTTATAATTGTTATTAATTATATACCCACAAATATAAAAAGTCACTCAATAAACGGACTATCTAAAGATAAATATAAAAAAACGGTGTTAAAGAGTTTAAATGCATACAGTCTGCTCCATCTAAAGAGTGAATGCTTGATAACATCTTTTCATTTTTTAGAAAATGAGGACTTTAGCTGGAGCACACTGTATAATGAATCAAATTGAACTTGACTAATTTAAATATAGAGAGAATGACAATCTACTAAATATACATATAAAACATCTATCAAGATGTGAGTTCCGATGCTAAAATTTGGCAAAAATTCAAATATCTAATAAATGAGTTTCCTTTATAATCTTTCATCATAACGAACGACGAATAATAAATAAAATGATGGCCAAGTCGAATTTGATTCAATACACTGTAAATTGGTAAAATCTAGTGCGTGTCCCATAAATTCGCATTGAATAACAATGAACCAAATAACAAAAGAAACATTTGACAATCTCACGACATAATTCGATGAATAGTCGACGATTAATCAATTTGAAGAACAATTAAATAGATTTTATTTGAAATTTCTTAAAATCGATACCTATAGTATACAGTACAATCTATAAACTGCAGCTTATTGAGTTCGCATAGCCGTCATTGTAAATATTTAATAGCATGTTGTATTGTTAATACCGGAAACAAGGATATTTCCCTCCATTTAACGTGAACAAGGTTAGTATTTTCACGATATCTTCAACTGATTATCATTATTACGAAATTTCGAAAATATAGGTAAATAACGAGCGATTTTGCGAGCTTTTCACCAATTATCCTTGATTTGTAAATTGTGATTATTTCAAAATCTGACATGAGTGTGTGCGTGTTTGTTTCGAAGAAATTATTAACTTTCTTCGATTTTCAAATCTTCAACAATAACAAGTTTCATAAACAAACATCCTTTAAGGCAGGATAATTTCGTAATCGGCTGATTATCCTTAATTTGATATTAAGTCAGTTTGTTTTTTTTTTATATATATTTAGATATTGGTTATAGAAGGATTTTGCGTGAAGGACGAATTTTTAATTAAAATTAAAATATTTCTAAAAATAAACAATTCCAATTTACTCACATTTTAATTCCTTTCGGTTCCCAACAAAATTAACTTTCATAATTCCATTATAGTTACACATAATTTTATTGTAAATAACTTTGAACACAATTCTATTAATCGAGAATTATTTTGCCATTTTTTTATATAAACAATTTTAATATTCATATGTTTTCACGCGTTTATTGTTGAATTTTAATAAATTTTCGATGCAATTCACCAAGTTTCGCACAAAGTCCTGCAGTGTTGGGAAAGCAGCGTGACACTGGCGTCGTTTATCTTTACAAGTAAAAATGTTTATAGTGAGCTTGTTAGTCGTCGGTACGCATATAGCGAGACCTTATCCTATATAACTACTATTAGTGAATCTGAATAGTGGGGGTGGAAAAATGAAGGGTTGAAAAGTGTGGAAAGCTTCATAAAGCTTTCAGGCTTAAATAGACGATCAAGATAATTTTCTTTCAATACAATAGTATGGGATTTTATTGTATAATAATACAGGATGTCCAAGCTAAAAAGACCCCCTTTTATACATATATCGGTTAGTTATCGAAATAATTGAGTGAATGTCGGACCATCTAACGTTTTTCATAATGAATAATTTCTAATCGAGCGCACTAACCACTATGCTGCTCAGACAGTTCGATTTCAAGTCCACGCCGAAAGGTCCCGCTTCAGTGAATCATTCTTTCGATTAATTCGAAATAAATCATTTTCATTGAAATAAAATGTGGTTATTGCTACCGATAATTGAGTTGCTTCCCATTTTTCTTTAGTTATAATTATTTAAAGATTTGAAGTTGACTGTTTCAATAAATCAAATTTTCAGTCGATAATTTAAATTTCTTATTATATTAATCATGAAAGCGGAATCTTTTCGATTTCGAGTTTCAATTTCTAATCAGATCATCGCGTAATTCTTGTTTTTGTGATAGAAATTTCCAAGGAGAATTTCATGTTTTTTATCAATTTTTCTGTTGAAATATCGATTATCGACGATGAAATAGAGATGTTTGGGCTTCCGTGAATTATGAGTTTTTTCATAAGAGGCTTTGATTGTAATTCAGAAATAAATAAATTAAAATCGAATATAGTTAAAAATGTAGGTCATTTCAATAAACGATTTTTATTGGGAATATCCACAATATTGAGCTTGCTAGTCTTATATTTTATTAAACTTGACCTATCATTTATATGCTTATACATATAATGTGAATGTGTGAGTTCGATAAAACAGACTCGCTTATACGAGGTTTAATCAAGAAACTGTTTTGTTGTTTTGGAGCAATTATTCCAAAAATATCCCTCACATCGACTACGCCACTGTCGGTCACGCTCTCCTTATAGACACCGTCCATCTAATTACCAAGATAATTCTAGCAGGTTCAAATCAGGAGAGTATGGAGAATAAGGGTTTTTTTTCATCATATGAAAATTTATTGTTTGGCCTGTTATTGACTGTTTTTGAATAGAAAATTTTGGCTCAACTCAAATGGAAGATCTTTAACTTCGTACTTTATTATAAAAAATAAACAAACTGTCAATAGGTAGTTCTTGTTGATTTCACAACTTTTGTGAAATAAGTAATTGTGAAACACTAAATATAGATCGAGATCTGTAATGAGATAGTTTTCC
>JAZBGZ010001363.1:0-15985 GCA_037414795.1 Stenodera caucasica | reverse complement strand
AATTCATCTACTTCACGGTAAGGGTTGAAATCCTTCCAATCTTTCTACAGTAAGTTGAGTTTGCCATTTCGAATTGTATGATTCTATTCTTGTTTAAAATGGAAAATATGCTTATCTGTCCTTGTCTATTCACTGGCCCATCTAAAGACAAGACAATCATTTATCAAGTCTTAATTGTCTCTTTTTGTGTCTACTTCAGAACTGGTATTGAAAAAGTACAAAACTCAGACTTAAATACACCAAATTAAATAAATTTATTTCAAGATAATTTACATTATTTATCTATAATGAATAAATTATAAATAAGTTATAATAAAATTGTCCCAAAATTTGATTATTTAAAGTCCAAATATTGTAATAAAACTTCTAATTTACTTCCACCAAATAACAATCCTCAATTGTATAATTAACTATAGGCGCCATCTATCCGCGAGTAGCCGAACAACAACCATTACAACTTAAGGACGTGCAGTTTTGGTTGATCACCCGACTATATGATAACGGTTCAAATCTAAACTAAACTGAGGGTAATGTTTTTTTCAGGATACCAACAACCACCCCTGATGATTGTAGCTGCAACAAAAAAAAATATATAGGGTTGTTTTAATATAATACAATAATGGCGTCATATTCAAGGGGTGATATAATTGAATTCGTTACAAATAATAGTTGAAATGGTGGAATATTTTCTAAGAAATTCTGAAACAACCCCTAAAATCCAAATTCAACCCTTATGATAATATTGAATTTTCAACTATTACAATAACTTAGATTAAATCTGTTATTTTTTTCAATATTTATCGAATTCTAACAAATGGCAACCCTTATAGATCCCACCCTTTCAATATCGCATCCCTTATCTATAAATCGGGGACAAAAACTATATTAAACCTTAATATAACAATAATTAAAGACTGAAATTGCTTAAACATTATTTTTTTTTGTTGATTTTTTTATAATTATAGGACAACCATTATTAAAATATCTAAGTTGATGTAAGAAGGGGGTGAGTATCGATATCGGGCACCGCCTCCACCCTCTGTTACCAAGGTAACTGTACTAACCAATAGGATATAAGTATTTCGCGTCTTACATCTCTAAAACGATGGAAGTAACGGTAGCTTAGAAATGATGAGGGTGTAGCGGTAATAGAGAAGGGTGAGTGGTGCGGAGGGGATGAAATTACGCTTTTCTCAGGATACGTCCTGGGGTTTTTGGTAGTTGGAGGCAACGACGCGCCACCACCCCCATTTTACATTTACACACACACACACACACTTAGACTTAGAAATTCAACGTCGTCGTCGGTGGTAATATGAGCCGGTTGTAGAGGAAAAGGGGTGGTTTTCTAAAGGTGTATAGCTATATAGATGTATGTATGAGAAGAGAGATAGGAGGAGGGTGTATGGCGCGAGTTGAGAATTTTCTAAGGGTAGAATTGAAAGTGGGTGGTTTATGATGATGATGATACTGAGAGGGTTGGGGGAGGGTGGAAGAGGAAGACCGGAGAGACTCACTTCCTTCGGGCTTGTTTCTCTCCGAGATTGAATTTCTAATGTGTGTTCTGTTTTTGATTAAATTTATGCGAACGGCTTTAGGACCCAGCGAGTGGAATTTTCGGATAAGGGAATGAAATTTGAAAGGGCGGTTTAGATGTAGAATGTTGACGGGGTGTATTTATTGATTGGATTCAACCATAGGAATTCTCCCCGGTGAGCGATTCGTTCAGAAAACGATAATTTTTCCGACCACCAAACTGATTTTTCATCTAAATTTTCGATGGATCAAAATAAGGGATGTTTTCGACAAAAATTTTCTCCCACACCAAAAGTTCCAAGATCAAAAGAAAAAATTTCTTTGTAATCATTTTTTTTGATCACCAAACGGCTTTTTAAGAGGACAAAATTTTTGACCTGATCGTCTTTGAATAAACTTTTCTGATCACCAAAACTTCTTGGATCAAAACACAAACTGTTTCTGGCATCGATTTTTCTGATCGCCAAACTTGGATTCAACCATAGGAGTTTTCCCTGGTGAGATTCGTTCAAAAAACGTTTTGATTTTTTTTTGACGATAATTTTTCCGATCACCAAACTGATTTTTCATCAAAATTTTCGATGAGATCAAAATAAGGGATGTTTTCGACGAAAATGTTCTCCAACACCAGAAGTTCTAAGATCGTTAGAGAAAATTTCTTTGTAATCATTTATTCCGATCACCAAACAGCTTTTAAAGCTGGCAAAATTTTTGACGAGCTCAAATAAGGGATGATCTCGTTAAAAAATTCCCTCCTCAACACTAAAAGATTTGAGATCGAAAGAAAAAATTTCTGTGACATAATTTTTTCTGATCATCAAACGGCTTTTTAAGAGGACAAAATTTTTGACCTGATCGTCTTTGAATAAACTCTTCTGATCACCAAAACTAAAAAAATTTTTTGGCATCGATTTTTCTGATCACCAAACAGTATTTTCTCGATAAAAATTGCTCTGATCGAGAGCAAAAATTTTTCTGATTTGCTCAAGCAGATCAAAGGAAATCATGTTTTTGTCAACAATTTTGCTGATCTAAGGAAAATTTATACCCGCTTAATTTTCTCACCTGATTAAGGAAAAATGTTGGTGGAAATATCTCCAATCACAATTCTGTTGATCTCCGAATAATTATTCTCAGGAAAAAACTCTGAACTAGATTTGATTAATGATCGACGGTTTCTCCTGAGCAAAATTTCTTCGAGCCAAAAGAAAAATATTTTTGACAACAATTTTTGATGAACAATCAGTATTTTTGGACTCCAATTATGATGATTGTCAAACAGGAAAAAAGAAATCTTTTGACAACAATTTTTCTGAGCACCAAACGATATTTTTCGACAACACTTTTTTTCTGAGTTTTTTTCCCAATCAAAGTAATTTTGTTGTTCTTCGAACTAATTTTTTTCCCGCTCGAAAAAACAACAATTTTGACGCGATCAAAAATTTTTTCTTAGGCAACATTCTTAACCTGATCAAAACTAAAGTAACTGTGCTCAAAAAAAACTTGTTTTCAACAACAATTTTTTTCTGATAACCAATCAGTATTTTTCCCAACCAAAGTTTTTGACCTGATCAAAGTTAATTGTTTGATTATCAAGTGGTTTTTTCCCCAGCAATATTTTTTCCGTCCAAAAAAAATTGTTTTCGACAACAATTTTTGATGAACAATCAGTATTTTTGGGCTCCAATTATGATGATTGTCAAACAGTTTTTCTCAGGAAAAAAGAAATCTTTTTACAACAATTTTTCTGAGCACCAAACGATATTTTTCGGAGATATAGTTTTTGACCTTAGCCAAATTACTTTGATTGAAGAAAAAAGTGTTTTCGACAACACTTTTTTTCCGAGTTTTTTTGTTTTGTTGTTTTCCGAACTAATTTTTTTCCCGCTCGAAAAAACAACAATTTTGACACGATCAAAAAGTGAATTTTTTCTCAGGCAAAATTCTTAACCTGATCAAAACTAAAGTAACATGTTGTGTTCAGAAAAAACTTGTTTTCAACAACAATTTTTTTCTGATAACCAATCAGTATTTTTCCCAACCAAAGTTTTTGACCTGATCAAAGTTAATTGTTTGATTATCAAGTGGTTTTTTTCCCAGCAATATTTTTTCCGTCCAAAAAAAATTGTTTTCGACAATAATTTTTTCCCAAACAAAAGTTTTCGACCGTGATCCTGTCGGTGCCCGAACTAGTTTTAAGTCGGGCCAAATTTTTGCCGTGATCAAAAAAATTTCGAAGGTTCTTTGGAAAAATGTTCTGACATACCTCAAGATCCTCATCAAACCTCCCAAAATCCGGACACCGACAATTCCTTATTATAAACCAGCAATCCCCACAGCCAAGGGTTGTTATTCAACTAACAAAAATCAACCCCTAATCGAGAAAAACTAGAAGTTAGACGAAAACTGGAAATCGACTAGATAAACAAGTTTTTGGTTGATTATTCGGTAGATTCATGGGAAAAATTTTACAACCCCTATTGCTATAAATCCACCCTTGACGTCAATCCGTACAAGACGCTCGAAGGATATGAAATGTTCCATATATTTAGGGGATGAGGAAGTTCGAAATTAATTTCATTAGAAAGTTTCGTAATTAAGTCTGTCATGTGCCAAAAGTTTGGAAAAGAAAAATTTCCAGAAACAGAGTTTCGGTTTTAAGCCAAATTACACCAATTATCATCATCATTATTATTATTATTATTAGTTTTTCACCACCCATCCCTTAAAAATTTCGGGGTAGTTTTCATTAATAATCGACAAAATAGAAATTCAATGATAGAGAAGAGATAACAACTTATGGAACAATCACATCACTTTTCTACTTAAGTATTATTACTATCGTTCTAGTTCGCAGGTTTGCCAACTTAACCTTAGGTAAAATCTTGTATAATTTATCGTATTCCACCCTTGCTAAGTTAATAGTATCGTTTTATCATTTAAATTGGCAAAGTTCCAGTTCACAAACGACTAGAAGGGAAAGATCTGGACCGGGGTTTATATGTGTATGAGAATATTAGACTAATCCGGGGGTTGTTTAATTACTCACCCCTTTATTTATATCAAAATATATATAAACTAGAGAAATTTTACCAGATTTAACCGAATACTGGAAGATTTTCAATTCTTTGAAATTATACCATCTAATTAATATCATCCCTTAAATGAAAGGGTGGCATCATCCCTTATTATAATTAATCATAATATTCGAATTTCTCCATCATATAATTTCCTTACTAGAGAAACTGAGCCGATATATTTTCCTTATATCAATAAACATACATCTATCTCTTTCTATAATAAATATAAATTTATATTAGAGGGAAAAGGATAGAGATAGACGATTTTCTCGAGGGTAGTTTCATATTCGCTCTAGTAACAGTAGTATTAGTAATATAGTGGTATATAACAAACCCCCTCATACTCTCTTATAGTTTTGTTCACCACCACCACCACCACCACCCCTATACCGCTACCACCCTTATTTCACTTTATATTCTCTCCACCCTCTTCTCTAAGCTTTCAAAATGGCTTCCATGCAAATTACATAGAAAACTTAAGACAACGCGGATATTGAGTTAACACTTTGCCTAGAAACGAACAGATGGAATTTTCCAACCCCCTCAATTATAACCTTAAATTCAACTTAAATTAAGGGTGAATCTTCAATAACTATACAACTAACAATTGGGGTAGTTCAATTGATTTTACTGTTCGTAAATAAGTTGAAATTTCACAATAATATTTTTTATCAAAAAATTTAAGGGTTGAAATCGAATTGTCGACAATCAATTCCAATTATAAATCAATCGATGTTGTTTTTTTTTAATAAGAAATTCGTTGGGGAAAGGGTTGATTGTCGCCGATTAAAATTTTTGTAATATCACCAAATTGGCTACATTATTAAGGGTTGAAATCGATAAATTCCTAGCGACACTATTATACAAGCTGTTCAAGATTTAATAGCCGCAAGGGAAATTAAATTACAATTTCTTGGTATCTTGGTTAATATTTGGGGATGGTTCCAATATCAATTTCCACCCCTATTCGAAAAAAAAATTATATTAATGTAAATCTCACCTTTTTTACAAAAAAAATTCGAATTTTATAATCACAGAAATTTCGACACAATTCTAACGTTTATCGAGTGAATCGAACGAATGAGGAACGAATAAAACATCCCCTTGATAAAAACAAAGAAAAAATTCTAGTAAAGTGGGGAAAAAATCTCTCTCTCCACCACCATAAACGAAAAGTGAATTTTATTCGTTCCACACATGCGCCTAGATTTTTCCATCAAAATCGGGGGTTGTTTCAAGAAAAATCGTCTTAATTATTTATGTATATATCAGAGGGTTGATTGATTATTGATGGGATCTTAATGTAGAGGGTGGCTTCAATAATCGATGACGATAGATTGATTTCACGACATTCACCATATTAGACAATTTAATATTCAAAACAACCCCTAATAATAACAGGTCTTAATTTTTATTTTTTTCTGATGATAATAATAGGGGTTGTTTGACAAGTGTCTAGTCGATACTGGGCAATGGTCACTATCAAGAATTCCAAACTGAATCGTGTGAAAATTCTACGATTCGGGTTAACTTGATAAACTTGTTATATTGTATTTAAATGGGGTAGTTTTTTTTTTTTTAATTCTTAGAAATAGTTAAAATTTCTCAGGGTAGTTTAGTATAAGTCTTCAAATAGTCATGGCTATATTGAGACAAACAAATTTTCGATAATTATGGTTTTATTAAGGGCGGTAATATTCACCCTTTTCTACCCTTTTATTGGAAAAATTTAGGGGGTGGATACCGCAAGTTGTTAAATTTCTATTAAAATTTCAATATTATAAATGTGAATAATCGAAATTTATTGAATTTTATTAGTGCGTGTTATAAGAGTTAGTAGTTTTTTTTTAACACGGTTCTTAATGAGGAAAAAAACGTGTTATTCGAGGTGTTAATATTTCAGTTAGATTGGTGTGTTATTATTGTTTAAGGTGAAAAGTGAGTGGTTGACATTTGGACGGATTTTGTCCGCTTATTAGCGTTGCGGAATTATTGCTTGTGGTTTAAATTCGTACTATAATTAAGGGTAGTTTAATTAATTAACAAATTACTTAGAAAACAATTGTTGACAAAAAAGTCAAAACAGAAAAGTCTAGTTTTCACTCAATTCTATCTAATAATTCGTTATATAAAAGATTGTGATTAGAAAAATATATTACCTCATACAACACGGTATTGTGTAATCTTCGTATATTGTGTGAATTCTCAGTTAACACGATAATTTCATAAAAAACAAGTCTATATTATACGAAATTAGTATTTCGGATGAGTAAAAACTCGAATAACACGGATATACGTGTGAAAAGAGTATAAAAAGAAACTTAGTAATTACAGAAATATTCTCAATTAAACTATAAAGCCGTAGAGCACTATAAATATGACCGTGTTGTACGAAAATTTCAATGTAATAAAGTTGATTGTGTAAAACTGAACAATTTTGCTTAAAATGCTGAAAAAGTGTACTTTTTATCGAAACGTTACAAAAATTAAGCATAGTTGGAATTTTGTGGTAAAAATGCTGATTTACAAATATCAACCTTCAAAATAATGTGCAAATTTTGAAAATACAATAATTTCGATTTACGTTTATGCTGTTGAAAAGTGTAAAATTGTGTACATTTTTTCTAAATTTCTGACATTTGATGTAACAAATTAGATTTGATTAGAAAATTACCATAATTTCTTCTAGGTTTTACTTTTCCGAAATTCGTCTTTTGTTACATTTTTATAGCATTCTATCAAAATTACAAAATTCGAGCATAGTCCGTCGCTTACGGCGGTAACGCCAATTTTGAATTTTTCCTCTCTCAAATACTGTGGAAATATAGGCTAAAATTTGCCATTATGCTTATTATTAAAAAAATATATTCAATCATGCTGTTTTCAAGTGTACAATTGAAGTCCAAATTTGTGCAAAAAATGATAATTTTCAAGTGTCACTTCACCAAATTATATCTATTTATGACTCGTTTGAACAAAAAATGGATTATTTTAAAGCATTTAATTGAAGCCCAAAAAAGACGTTTTTTAATGCTTGAATTCTGTTATTAATATATTTGAATTTGTCACTTGCTCAAATAATGTTTGTGAATCTTTGATTTTAGTTTTTGTAACAAAACATACATGCAATTATGCTTTTTTGAAGTGGACGAATGAAGTCCAGAATTTGGTACATTTTTATATTTACTGATTTTGATCAAATGTACAATTTGTAAAATTATCGAAGTCACCAAAATTACACTATTTTAGGTCATAAATTGTGGAGAAAATGCTAATTTAGAAATGTAATTTTTCCAGAATAAGAGCCGAATCGTTCGCGAAAATTTGTACACGTTTTCAGCCGATAATTCCGTTCAAAAGCTCTACGAAGTCCAGAATTCTATTATAGCAAAATTACAAAAATCAAGCATTGTGATCAAAAATGCTAATAATAAAATATTATATTTTTTTATAAAAATAAACTAATATGACCAAATACTGTTTCTTTTCTTGACAGAGAGTGATGTCATTTCGAAGCATAAAAATCATGCTTAAGATTTTGTACATTTTTGTAACTCTTTCTCATTCAGTGTAATCGTGCGATAATGACCAGAAAAACATGTTTAGGTACCTATTTTTGCGGAATTATCGGAAATAATTCATGTTTAAACTTTTAGAAAACGATAGGGTGAAATTTTAGGGTGTACATTGTGAAAAAAATGCTGATTTTGCAATGTCATCAGCCCAAATAAAATCGAATTGTCGGCCAAAAATTTGTACACTTTTATAGACTCTTTTGTGAATTAATTCTGATTAATAGATCATAAAATACAGTTTTATTTAGAGAATTACAAAATTGAAGCATCATTTTTTTTTCGAACAAGAACTTAAATTCTGAAGTATGCTTCTACAAAAAAATCCAGATTATTAGCAAAAAACTATTTTTATTTAATAAAAAAAAATTCTTGGTACAGAAAACTATTTATATTGATTTTTCAAAAAAAATTCTAGGCTAAACATTGTGGAAAAATGCTTATTTTGTGTCATATAGAGCCGAATCGTTGGGAGAAAATCTATACATTCCTATTTAGCTTTCTTCTAATCAACTAATCCAGATAAGATTGGGAAACTCTGAGATTAATATCTATTTTTACAAAATTACAAAAATGTAGCATGGTCGGTTTTTTCGAATAAAAATGCTAATTTTGAAGTTTTGCTGCCCCAAATTGAGCCAAATTATCGGCAAAAAATCATCTTCATTTGCTGCAGAAAAAAAATGCTCAATAATATTATTTAAAAGTGTTCAATAGAAGTCCAAAAGGCTTTCAATTATGTAATTTCATTACAAGAAAAAACACCACTAACTAAGTTTATGGAATAAGTTTCTTATTGTAGATAATAAATTGATATTTTGCCAATTCCACCCCCTATTCAAATTACTCCCTTATCAATTGTCCCTTATACCTATAGAGACCGAAATCCGGTTTGGCTCCTTTCAAAATTCCAAGAGAAAAGCATAGTTTCGTTATCGAACCGAATATTTCACAAACTTACCACCATTTCACTAAAACCATCCCCCTATAGCTCTAGCATCTCTCTATACACCCTTCACTACCACCACTAATATAAAATACATATACACACACACACACATATATACAAAGATATTTCCCCCCTCATAAAAATCAAGCTAGAGGGCGTTACTAGAAAATGGCGTTGGTACTTCCTCCTTATATCCAATATTTCCTTGTCTCATGCATATTTAACAGGTGCCAGTTTCCTTCTCACTTTAACTTATTAGAAAACCACCACCATCACCACCACCACTATCGTCTATCTAGAAAACCAACCCCACTTCGTTTCTACGACGATACTAACGCCATCTCACTTCATCTTCCAAGACAACCATTCTATCTTTGTCTGGATTGATCGAATTCGGTATCTTCTATTGCATTTTCTCAACGAATTTCATTCTATTTCGATCCGCTATTCACTTGAAAATGTTCAAATCTCTTTCTCTCTCTTAAAGGTGGTTTTGGAGTTTTCTTTGTCTGTGAAAGGGTGAACTGAGATTCGCCCATTTTATATTATATTGATTTAAGATGGCGCGTTTGTGAATACATAACATTCGCCCATCTCTATCTAAATATAGATGTTAGATGGAGCTAGATCTATATAATAGAAATGTTGTTATTGAAGAAGTTTAAGATGCTTTGATATGTGTGTATGTATAAGTGTGCGGATATACGTGTAGGGTGGTTGTTGTAGGGGTTGTGTAGAGGAGGAGGAGGGGGTGAGGTGGTGGTCGACTACAGCAGGCTTCCAGATTATTCAACCACGTTAAAGTTTTAGAATATATTAAAGCAGTAATCTCGAGTCACAGGAGTTGAATTTCCATGCTAAGTTAGATTAATACCTCCGAGAATTTACAATTTACGTGCCTGTGTCGTTATTTATGCCTGAAAGCTTCTTGAGATGTGTGTGGAAGATTAAAGGAACTGAAGCTTGAAAGCACACATCGCCTTCATCATCTTGGAAATCGAAAGACATCCATCAAAATTGGAAATTAACGAAAAACAGCTCATTTTTCTAGCAATCAATGCTTATTCATTAACTAGGAGTGATGCTGAAGTGGCTGATTGGATGAGCTTTGAAATTGACGGATCTCCATCATCATCATCATCGTCATTTTGGAAATCGAGAGATATCCATAAAAAGCAGAAATCACCAAAAATTGACTAATTGCTCGGTCGAAAAGAGCAATGCTTAAGAGGTTGACTCGATAAAATTCAATATTGAAGGATCTCCATCATCATCGTCATCTTGAAAATCGGAGGAGGTCCATCAAAAACGAAAATTTCCAAAAATTGGCTGATTTCTCGAACAAATAATGCTTCTTTTCAAATAAAAATAATGCTCAAGATGCTGACTAGTTAAACTTCAATATTGCTGGATCTTCATCATCATCATTGGCATCTTGGGGAAATTTTGGAGAAATCTATGAAACAACGAAATTGTGAAAAATTAACTTAATTTTTGATGAAATAATGCTTTATGCTCAAAACTAAAATAATGCTTGAAAGATTTGACTTCAATACTAGAAGATCTCCATTATTATTGTCATTATAGAAATCAAGAATAAACAAAAAAAAGCGTCTAATATACGTGAAAAACCTGATTTTTAGATCAAATAATGCTTCTTGTTTTGTACAAAAACCTGAATTAGTAAATTTCCCGATTTCCAAAAATTAGCCCATTTTCAGATTGATACTTTTTTTCTCAATTTGAACGAAAATAAGGCTCAGCAAACTAGAATAATATGTATTCCGCATCATGATTATCGTGAAAATCGAGAAGAAGCCCAAAAATTCACCAAAATAGCCCATTTCTCCACCATGATGATTTTTCTTATTTTAGTGAAAAATAATGCAGAGTTAGCTCAAATATAGAAGGCTCTCTTTGGGGTTTTGATCTAAATCAGAAAAAGAGCTAAATCTTCAAAAATTAGCCTTTTTGAGAGCTTAAGAAAAGATTCTCTTCATTTCGAAGCAAATCTCAAATTAATTAGCTTAAGTATCATGAGGAATCAATCTATTTATTACCTAAAAATTGAAGATGAGCAATATTCCGAAAACTTAGCCTTTTTTTCGATCAAAACTAACGTTTTGTTATTAATTTGACAACGAGTAATACACAACAAACTTGATTATTGAAAGACCTCCATCATCATCATTGGAAAATTCGAAAATAAGCGAAAAAATAGCCAAGTATGCGAAAATTAGCCCATTTTTTCCTCCAATCAAAATCAATGCTTCTTTTATTTTTAGCACTTGATTCAATAAATTCAAAATATCATCATATTGATTGTCATCGTAGAAATTGGACTTAATCTTATAATTAAGCAAAATCCTCTAAAATTAGCCCATTTTTGACCAAAACTAATGCTTCTCCTTTTATTTTTGGAAAAAATCTTACACAACAAATTCGAATAATAAACGACTTCCATCATCATCGTGAAAATCATAAAATAAGTGAGAAACAAGAGAATTCAACAAAAATTAGCCCATTTTTCCAGTTCGAGAGGCTAAATGAAACAAAATAAACTTGGATATTATAAGACTTCAATCATTATAAAGACCATAGAATTAAGACATAGGTAACCTTTGTAAATTAGCCCATTTTTTTGATCAAAACCAATGCTACAAATTTCGTAATTCAATGAGAAAAAAGGCTAACGTAATAAACTCAACTCCATCATCGAAAATATCAACAACTGAACAAAAAACATAGCTAAATCTTCAAAAATTAGCCCATTTTCTCCCATAATTCTAATCAAAATGTTGCTCTAGCGGCCATTTCAATAACTATTTCAATACCTATAAAATATATACGTAAATAAATAGGTATATTTGCATTTATATTGAGTTATGGTGTCAGGATATATATAGAGTGGGCTATATGTATGTATAGTGTTGTTTTGTTTTGAAGTAATAGGGCTAATATTGGTTTATCTGACGGCCCTCGCCGGTTTACTTTACTGTCTTGTATATTACCCCAAGTTAGCGGTAAGGGTGGTTGATAGTAAAGGGTGGTGGTTATAAGGGATGGTGATGGAGGTGGTGGTGGTGTTAGTGATGTTTGCTTGTTTATTTCATAAGTTGGAAGATGGTAGTTTATGTATATCTACATTATATAAAGACAGCGTATAGATAATGTTTATTTAGAGATGTGTGCATGTGTGCATGCCTTTTGGGCTGTATATTGATTGCACATAAAAGAGAAAGAGAGAGAGAGAGAGAGAGATAGAAAGAGAGACTCCAGATGTACGTTTCACAACAATTCCAATCTAAAACGATCAATATTTATTAGAATATTTCAAAGATTTACTAAGATTCCGCAACTCAAACGTTAACATAAGAAATACGTAAACTTTAAGTGGAATATTATCGATTACAATCATTCAAACTTAAAACTATAAATTATACTCTTAATACACAATACTCCGCATCTTGAACGTTAACATTAAATTTACGTTAACTTTATTCGGCCATAATAAGTTAGCGTTAACGTTTACGTGAAGCAACTCGATTGAAATTGACTTAGTTACAAGTTCAATTGAATTATCAACATAAATTTAGAATTTGAAATAAAATACATCTAGCTCTCGTTTAACACGGTTAATACGGTACTCAAATTGCACGATTCCATTTGAGTACGGTTTAAGTATTACACAAATTGTACGCTTTGATTTACATTGATTTTTACACAAACAACAGACCGTGTAAATCGAGGGTCTCATAATCTAGAGCTTTCTATTTTTCTATATTGCTACTTAATTCTTCTATTCGACTCAAAAAGTGGTCCTCAAACTCTATTTGACACTTCTTGCAAATAAACTATAGTTTGTTAGACTCAAGTTAATTAACCACTGTTTAAAATCACATTTATTGGTTGAATTAAATCTTACTTATTTGTGTTATATCGTCTTTAATTAACTTCAAAGTAGTGATTATAATATTCTACTTAAGTCACTGATTACTAGATTTTATGTAAATAGCAATTATCCCTAAAGTCACTTAATTGATAATCAACCCTTAATCGTTTAAAACTCTGTATAATTGACTCATAAAATAAATTCGGCTCAAATCCGACCATAACGAATTTCTAAAAATTTCTAATAAGTCAAGTCGAATTTGTTTCACTATAATCGAAAAATAACAACAATATCGTTTTAACTATGAAATTATGTTAGTTTTACATAATCAAAGTAGGCGATTGATAATTTTAATTGAAAACCAGTTTCACCAAGCCCAGTTAAATTTAAACTGCAATTAACTTCAATTTAAAACAACAATCAACTATAATCAACTAATTATATTGAAATTAACTATACTTAATATAATTTAACCTACAGTTAAATATAAATATAAGTAAATACCGTGTAATTGGAGACTTTCTACATTTTACAGTTATTTGAATCAAATTTTTGGTAATTTTGACAAAAGAACATCTGTCGAAATTTACCGGGGGTAAAAAAACCCCAACTTAAGTCGATCTTCAGATGTTACTTAATTATGACTTAAATATATTTAACTAGTTATTTTCCATATATTCGTTTAACTGTAAATTTGCATACGTATAATTTAGGAATTAATTAAAAATTATTATAGATGGCGTTGTTGTCCGTATAGTAATTAACTAATAAAATTTTCATTTTAAATTACTATTCGTGTTATCGGAGGGTTGATGTTTGTTCCACTTTTCTTTGTTGTTTTTTCTCTTTGTATTGAATAAAAATATAAAAAATATATCGATGTTGTATAATTAAATAGTTAAAACGTATAATTTGACCATTGATTTGAATTTCCCTCTAATTACACGCTATGATTTGCATGTGGATAATTAACATGTAAATTACAAAGTAGATCGATTGATAATAATGGAAAAAATGTGCGTTTTTCTACACGGATTCCCCACACACAATAAGCTGGAAATAGACAATTACTAATAACTCCCTCCAATCACACGGTCTATTGATAATCGATAAGTAAATTACTTATTATTGATGGAAAATTATCGGAAAAATTGAAATAGATGTTACTCCAACTACACGGGTCCTCGTTTGACAAATGAATCAATTTTCAATCGATTTAAACTTGATCGTAGTTACATATCTAGAAGTACCTCTGATTGCACGATAATTCTATAAATAGATGTATTAAATTAGACTGATATAATAAGCACTCAATCTACACGGTTGGAATCCTTTCACTGACTTTCATTCAGAAGAGAGAGAGAGAGATTTAAAACGACAATTATTGATCTAAATCTCCCTCCAATGACACGGTTGAGATCTAAATTTGAAAAAAAATCAAATTTAACAAGTCCCTCGAATCACACGTTATAATAAAATAATCATTGTGAAAATGGAAATTTGAATCGATTATGTAACATGTTTTTCTTCACACGGATCCCTCACTTAACATGTTTGACCATAGGTCAATTCAACCCTTTAATTTATAAATCTTGAGAAATAAAATTAGAGTAAGAGTGATATTAGAATAGGGGTGAATCCAGTTGACCAATGGTCAATTTCAACCCTTATTATAACCGAATCGTGTGAATATTGTTACAATCAAACTAGATAAACATGTTCATATCTTTTATTAATATATTGAAGATGTTTCCATTTCTAACCTGTTTAATTCGGTTTCTGGGAAATAATTTCGTTCGAATCAAAAATAACAAAATTAAGGGTTGAAGTTACTAAATGGGGTTGTTTCGATCAAGTTTCAAGAATTAACAAACTAGAAATTGTTTGAAAATAGATTGTATCGTTTTTTATGATGATAGCTCGAAATTTAGTAGTCGGTCAAAATTTTTGCTCCGCTTTGGTTTCAATATAGAACAAGATTTTTCAACAGAACACAATCAATTTGGTAACAGTACGAATTTGTCTTTAGCTAGGGAGTTTTTTTCGGGCGAAAAATCATCATTTTTGCTCATCAAAATTTTGGGCTCCCTTTGGTTTCGTTGGGGAGCTCAATTTTTCGGCGGAATAAACTCGATTTCGGGTAAACAAAGTTCGATCTTTGATTGGGGAGATTTTTCGATGCCAAAAAGTCCTTAATTAGAGCTAATTAGCGAATCATTTACAACTCTAGTCGCGCATAACTTGAAACGACCGTCATCTGATATTTGATTGGTGTTGCAAATTTACATATTTGCGAATGTTAGTCGAAATTGTGTGTGTGTGTGTGTATTTTGGGGGTGAGTGTGTGTGGGGGTGTCTTTGTTGGAAATTCAAGCTTAGAATTAGGCAGACGGTGCCCGGACAAAATTACTAACGTATATATCTATATGTACATATAACTCATCCCTTAAACTTGATAGCATCCCTTATCACCACCCCCTCCCCTTTATGTCATCTAACCCTCTACCACCAGTCACTAATTCTAAGACGACAAATTCGAAAGACAAGGATTCTGCTCATGTCGTTGACTTGTTCTTCATTTAGCGATGTTGATTCTCCGATCATCATCATCATCATCATCATCATCATCATCATTATCAGCCATCTTGAATTTATTCAAAAGAGGGATGGTTTATTTCTACTTGAGTTGAATCTTGCATGATAGAGAGAAATTTGCAATTCTCTCAAAGTTTAATAATAATAATAATGATAGTTTGGAACACTTGTGATAATAAGCGGCAAAATTACAATAGGAGATTTTTCTCTCCAATCCAACTAGTCAAATATTTAAAGCAACCGCCAACCACAACAGAACCTGTCACAACTGACAGGAGATCTTAAGTTACATCTTCTAGATTTACAAGAGGGTGGCAAATGTACGATAAATAAGGGGGTGGTTTCAAAATAATAATAATAA
>JAZBGZ010001362.1:1089-18082 GCA_037414795.1 Stenodera caucasica | reverse complement strand
CGCCCTATAACCAAAATCGTATTGCACCACAATTCACTTGTTTTTTTTTTTTTATAACAATGATTTAATTGAAATCACTAGATTTTAAACGTTTTCTAGACGGGCACATTTATTCGATATATTATCAATCAATAAATTTTCCACTTATCTTTCAATTTATTGATAAGAGAAACACCGATACGTTTTCAATCTTGATATTAAAAACGACAAGTATGGTTGTGTCTAGTTAGCTGTGATATAAAATTAACCTATTGCGCATGTATGACGTCAATCGGCGAATTAACGCCATCTACACAATATCAATCGAATTATTGGCAAATCTACCGGGCGTTATCGAAAAGTCTCGATTTTAAACTGAATTTATTCTAAAATCAAATTCGATTTAAACGAAAGTAATTCTCGATAATATTGGTGATAAAATAATGAAATTTTTTTGAGTGTAATTATGATAATTGATCGAATTAGAGACAAAATAATTGAATTAATTACCTTCAATAATTGTTTTCATTATTCTAATTGGTCGAGAAAACACTTGTTTATAATCTAATTGGTCGAGTTTCTTTTATTTCACTAACAAAAACATATGTGAAAGTAAAATTTCATCGATAAAGTTGATTTTAAATCATCACAATAACATTCACTTATTTCCACAGTGCACAGCTACCTTTGCTTATTTTGTTGTTTTATTCAAAATAATTCAATAAAATTATTTATTGTTGAAATATAAAAAAAAAATAATAATAAAAAAGTATTTTATATTCGCTGATAAGTGGGGGAATAACAAAAAATTGATGGAAAATGGCCTCCAAAAATCCACATTTAATTACAAAGAATCAATCAAGACACACCACACACACAAAAAAAAAAAAACGTCAGATTAAATAATTGTATGTACTTAAGTCAGATTATAGAACGCGCAAATTATTATCTGATAATAATTGAACTTATTATGTGCGAGATAAGTGTGTCATTAATTTTTCCACTTTTTATCAAATGATTCAATTAATTTTGACCAAATTAACTGATACTTGATTGTCATAGCAACTAATTAATCCGTTTTGTTTTCATATTGTGGCTTAATTATCATTAATTTAGTCTTTTAGAAATAATGTACTTTGATTGGTGTGATTTTAGTTTAATCGTTATTTTGATTGGTTGGAAATTTCAAAGTTTCTTCTAATTGGTTGGACTCCAGCCAATCGTGATCATTCAAGTATAGCAAGTCGTATTATTATTGTAATCAATTCGGGATGATTGCTGATTGGTTGTATTACAATTAGGCGGGAAATTCAAAGTGAACAACTGTTAATAGATAGAATGAAATATATTAGATTTTTTAATAAAAATTTAAACAGATTAGAATATAAAAATCTTAGTAATAATAATAAAAATAATAATAATAATAATAAAAATAATATCAATCATAACAAAAGTATAGAAGAATTATATATTTTTTTTTTTTTTGACTAAAAAAGCACACAGCCTTTGCAATTTCGATTAATTGATTAAAACAAAAGAAAAAATTTAAGACAATTCAAATTATTTAAGTAACAAAAGAAAGGTTAATTGTAGCTCTTTGTACCTGATAAAGCTATAATTATCGATAATAATAAAAATATATGATAAAAATCATTATAACCTATAATAAGAATTGATAAAAATAATAGTCATAATTACGTATATTGTAGATATGAATGATAATAATATTAATAATAATGATAATAATGATGATGATGATGATGATGATGGTGATGATAGATTTCGAACAGTTAAATTTCGATCTTAATTCGACTAGAACTTAACCTCAATTTTGCTTGTGTCATCCATTTTGTTGTGTAATTCTCATGAATCTAACCTCAATTATTCAATTCCATTTGATCGTTGGTTTTTTGATGATTTTCGTACGATATAATGACACCATCATGATTCGGTTTCAATATATCGGAATCAATATTTAATTTTTCTTCAACATTGACAATATCCGGTGCTAGAACCAAACTATGATGTGGTCCTTTAATTAAATGATCCAAATCCATACCGACATGTAATTTTTCACCTAAATGATGTTGATGATGATGATGATGATGATGTTTTTTCATTTGATGATTTTCAATACCGTAATCATCTGGTAAATTGTATTTGTTGAAATCATTGTCAATTTTTAGGTTATTATCCGATTGTAAACCATAATCGTATGTCGGTTGTTTTTGATACGTTTTCAAAACATCTTTAAGTCGATTCAAATCCAATTCTAAATCATCATCATTATGGATATTGACATAATTGACGAATTCCATCAAATTTTTATCATTCAAATCCAAATCATCACCTTCAATGATTCTCAATAAATCTTTCAACTGACTTTTATCATAATTCAAATCGCCATTTTGTATACTTTTCAATAATGTCAAAATTTTCGAATTCAATTCATAATGTTGCTCGATATTTGTATCATTTAATGATGTTGATGATGATGATGATTTTAATGAATTCGAATGTTTATGATCTTTGACAAAATTCATCAATTCCGGTATTTCCGGTTGATTTATATCCGGTTGTTGTTTTGTATGATTTGTGAATAAATTCAATGGTAATTCTAATGTACTTAAGTCATTTATATTGCAATCTTCTTGAATTTTACCACATGTCGTACATGAACATTTCTTAATAATTTGGACACGTTTTTGGAAAGTTTTAGGACCATCGGTATTTTTACTGTCAGCTTGCAAGGTTACCTAAACAACAACATCAATAATCAACGTTTCAATTACAGCCTGTATACGACAACTTTTCAACCACACGCCGTATTATCAGCAATATACAGCTTATCATCAAGTTATTGTATATACAGATTGTTGTGGGAATGTTGTGTATTATACAGAGTGTTATAAAAGTCACTTACATGATAACATTTAGTTTCTACAGGTTGACAACTGTCACAATATGGTCCAATTAATTCACCTGGTTCAGCTGGTTGTGTACTTGGTATACTATAACTATAACAAGCACCAACACACACTGTATTATCAATAGTTACCGGTTCATAACCAGGTGACGCTACTATCTGTTGTATTTCAGTTGTTTGACACCATGAATGACGTTCCGGATATAAAATTATATTATGAACCTGTAGATTTTAGACAGGAAAAAATTAGGTTAGAAATATTAATAATTTCGTATAAATGTCGCTCTAAATACCTTATGTTCACGTTCACCATTTGTTAAATACAAAATAAACACTATTAATAATAATAATGATGATGATAATGAAGATATTGACAATGACATCTCTTTTTTTTATGTTTACAACTGTACCTGTAACAAAATAATGAGACCAAAAATCAAGTTAACTTTATTGTTTAGTGAATGAGAAGCAACTGTTTTTTTTTTATTTCTTTTTGTGTGTTCCTCTCTCTTTTTCTTTCATCAATTCCATAGCACTCTTGATCGAAAATCTAGACATTGAGAAAAATAGCTGGAGGGTTGTAATTTATCGCTTTAAGAGAAAATTACGTCATCACAGGTGTATGTGTTAGTGTATGGGTCATTCACTTAACACTCACACACATTTATATGTAAAATTTCATTCATAAATCCAGTTGGCGGCGGTTTAATTTTTTGTGTTTTTTTTTTTTTAAGTCTTCAATTATTTTGAATAGAGAGAAATCATGTGATCGAGTAGGTATTGGAAAATTGTTGTTTTCTTCCATCTCTTTTTAATTATTGTATTTATACATATATATCGATCTTTGTTTAATTCAATAGAAATTAGATTTTTCTCTATATTTCCATCTTGTTTTATTAAATCCATGTCATATAGTGGTTCACCTTCGCACGTTAAATTACCCCGGGCCCCTCTTATTTTATTGCGGAAAAACAAAAGATTATCGCGCAATGATAACTTGATTTGTACCATCAAATTCTCTTCAAATACAATAATAATAATTATAATAATAATATTAATCCAATAATGGATGATATAGAATGGAAATCTTTTAGTTTTCCACTCATATCGTAATTATACTCACAATTTTCCTGGAAAATTGCCACAATTTTCCACTAATCACCCTCGCACTCTAAATAAAAATTTACCCCGTTTAAAATTATTTAAACGAAATTAACGTAGAAATTTTTGGCAACAAATTCGTGAAAAAAACATCAAAGACGGCTATAGTGAAAGGTCACGGAACAACTGAGAATCTACTTGTTCTTGTAAGGTAACTTGATCGCATAACACCTGTCCATAATATTATAAATACAGTGGTCGAGAGAGAGTGCGAGAATTAGATTTTATTTACCCAAAAAAAAAATTAAAATAAACGAGAACAAAACGGAGGGAAAAAAGCGCCAAATTTGAATTACATCACATTTATTGCTGTAATTAACACGATTATAGTCGAATAAATACGGTAATTTCGACTCAAATCCAATAATACGATTGAATAAAATTATAATATAACCTAACTTATGATTTGACGTATAATTGAAAATAATAAACCACAATTGCGTAATTGTTGAAATTTGACAGATTTTGAAGTGATAATATCCAATGAATTGACGATCGTAAATGTCAAACGTCAATCGTTTTGACGAATCAAATTCACAATAATTCAGCTTATTTTACTATTTGATTCGAATTTATCGTTGAATTTGCGCCTATTTTAGATGACAATCATCTAAATTGCGACAAATTTGGTTCGAATAGCGTTAAAATTGAGGTTAATTAATAATATACAATCCATCGGATCTTGTCACTTCAATTGATAATTGTTTTTATTGTTATAATTGTGGTTGGAAACGTAGAATTTTCGTTAATGTGCTAGTGAAATACGGCATTTGTTGTTCGTGACGTGGCCTACGACCTAAACAACGTTGATATAATTTGACAGATTTCGTGCGATATTTAAAAGCGACATTTTGGGCGACTTTT
Organism: Stenodera caucasica; assembly: GCA_037414795.1. Classification (NCBI taxonomy): domain Eukaryota; kingdom Metazoa; phylum Arthropoda; class Insecta; order Coleoptera; family Meloidae; genus Stenodera; species Stenodera caucasica. The sequence goes on along the minus strand of JAZBGZ010001362.1, from coordinate 13,152 downwards.
GTTAATAACGTATAGAAATCCATGTTGTAGACATTTGTTTCCAATTGTTCTGTCAATTCTTTTATATACCAGGAGCCTTTATTTATATGACGAAACGAACAATAACCTAAAAAATTGATAATTATAGTTTTATTAATGATAATAATATTAATAATAAAATGGCTACCTGGTGATGATGAATGGCATAAGATAAAATCGGCAGTTGTCGGTATATTGTATTGTGGTGTACGATTCGAGTCTTTCCGTATTAAAGAGACAGCATAACCTATATCTGAGCGTTGACCTTGACATGCTTGAAATGTCATAATTTTCGGTTTACCTATTTGAACAGAAATTTGACAGATGACAATCTAATTGTAAACCTACCGTATTTGTTGTACCAGCTAAAGTTGGACAATTATTTGCTTTAAAAAACTTGATTAATTCATCAATTTTATAGACGCCATCTTGAGCATATAATGAGCTGTCTTGACCATGGGTTAAGACGCATATCCATAAACAATCATTATCGGTATGGTCGATTTTGGATATTTCCAATAATTTTCGACGCATTTCCTCCCATTTTAAATCGTTAAATATGGAAATTTTGAAATTCAACAATTCAAACACATTTTCCAAACGTTTACAATCGTAATCGGTGCCGCGACGCTCCTCCAATTCTAATTGAGGTGCAAAAGTTTTATGATTGAAAATTATAGCATAACCGCGATTCGTATGATTCATTTTATAGAATAAATCACTGAAATTTTCGTATAAACTGAACGAAACTCGACGATTTTCATCCGGAATTGTCGTTGACGCCAAGTATTTCACCTGAATTGGTCTTGCATCCGTTTCAATATTGGCACACATTCTCAATTAAATCACCAAATTAACAAAGAATCAATTATCATCGATTTTAATCTATATAAATGAATACAAAAACTCGATAGATATGCTGATAAAGTGAGATAATTTCGAAATTGGCGCCATTGCCGGTAATAACAGTACAGGATCGTTGATCTATACGAGGAAATTAGGTTGGCACTGCGAAATACCCTAGATTCTATTAAAATCCCTAGATTGACGTGAGTGTTGGCGACTGTTTTCGCAAAATTTCACCATTATTTCGATTGGAATTAAACGAGAATTATTGGAAATTCGACGAAAATTGGCGATAATTCGTAAATAAGTGAGTAGATTTTATAGTTTTAGTCAAAAATATTGGAGAATTTTCGATGATTTTACAGCAATAGTTTTGACAGAATCTCATTGGTTGTCAAAAATTTGCCGATTTTTTCCAACCAATAATGACGTTGTTTTATCGTATTTTCCAAATATTTATAATAAATTATAAAAATTGTTGTAATTTTCCCATATTTATTCAAATATTCACGATTAAAATAACAAAATTATTATAGAAGAAAAACAAGTTAACCTTTAGGAATAAATAAACAGTCGAATAAAAACGAGTCCATAGCCAACTGAATTATTATCCACTAAATAATTAATTAAACAAATTGTAATTAATATCGTGGCAAATTAACGGAATATATAATTAATTTAATTGTAATTCCAACCATTTTGGGAATATTCGCTAAAATTGCTCCAATTATAGACAATTAAAATATTTAAAATGGTAGTTTTGGAACAAAATCGCATCGGCTTACTTTGATCCAATATTTTCCCGAAAATTTCGATTTATAATCAACCAAATTGAATTTGGTCCACTCGGCTTCATTATTAAATTGAGAATTTTCTAATACAAATTTGATTGTGATGATTAAAAAAAATAATTGCAAATTTTCTTTTGTTTCGTGATCAATCTTTAGTTCAATTCATTTCGTGATTTATAAATGGTGAAATAAATTACTAAATAAAAATCGAAAAAAAAAACAACTAATATATTTCCCTAAGTAACTGATATCACGCAATTATTGATATTTTTCGTGAAATTATTCGATTTAATTGCCAAGAAAAACAAATGATAGTAATAAATTTATATAAAACAAAATAAGACAAAAAAAATTAAAAACAAATGCAAAATTATTATTAGAAAAATGATAAATAATTTAAAGATTATCCTGACCTAGTCCTTTAAATCAAGAAGTTCGTTTGAAGGACATTGTTTTAATAACGATGAAGGTCATCATAAAAACAAAAAATATGCACAAATCCTACTAGATTAGAAATTATAAGTTTCTGATAACAACATATTTATCAATGTTGAATTAATGACAAGTTTTTAGTATTATTATTATTAATAGAATTGCATAAATTTTCAAAAAAAATTAGAATTTTCAAAAAAAAAATTAATTAATTAATTAATTATACTATAAAAAAATTGACTAGAAACAAATGAAATTTTCCAAAATTTTGACCTTAAAGGTTACAATAACAAAAAATTACTTATAAAAATAAAATATCTCCATTTCTTTCTAATTAATTTGAAACAAAAAACAAAAAAAAAACGATCACATTCTCAATTAATGTTTTTCATTAAATTTTGTTGACGACACACAATACATACACATACACATTAAAAAAAAAAAAAAAAATTTATTCATTTCAAATATTATTTGTAACATAAAATTCCGGTTATTCCGGTCAGTCGGTATTTAGCTTTCAAAACGGATTCATCAAGAGTCCGTTGTATTTGGAACATTCATTTGTTTCAATTCTAAGTGAGCGTGGAATTTTTTTTTTTCTTTTTTTCAATTATAGAAAATTGTAAGTTGTACAAGTAAAACAATTGAATTATTAATAAACAAATGAATAATTATAATACAAGGCTTACTAGGATTTTTTTTTCTTATGAATTAATTAAATTAATTCATCAATTATTACACGTGTATTTAATTTTTCTAAGTAATTATAATTATTTTTTGTTTTTTTTTTTTGTTTCGATTATTTAGTGGAGTAATTGCAATATTGATTGAAATTGAAATTATTTTCGTACACGTCATCAATTCGGAAAACAATAGATCATTATTGTGCGATATTTTTTGTTTTTTTTTTTAAATACTACAAATCATTTACAAAAAAAAAGAAAAAAAATATTACAATTAATTATTAGAATTAATCGTATAGAAAAAAAGTGAAAGAAATCGAACTTTCTCTGAAAATATTTAGCGATCTTCATTTGTTCAACTTTCGAATTGTCACTTGATTTTTTAATTATTGTTTAATTTATGTTAATTATTGCAAAATTCTCAATGATTGTTGTAATATTGTTGGACAAAAATTGTGATATTATCATCTAATTTTGATAAAATCATAATAAATGTCTTCCTGGATTTGATAAATTCGAAATATAAAAATTCTATCGAATTTGAGGTTATGTTCAGTAATAAATAGTTGTTATCTGTTAAATAGTTTCTATTCTTATTATAAATCATGTAAATTAAACAAATGATTACGTCAATAACAAGTGATAACCTTTTATATGTAATGGACTATAATTAGGTTGAAATTGTTATTCTATTATTATTATTATTAATATTTATTTATTTATTTATTTTTTTGTAGATTATTTTTGGAAAAAATGTCAGCTAAAGCGATACGTGAAGCAACTGGTAAAGATTTAATAAATCGTCATTTAAATGATAATAATGATTATGTTAAATGTCGTTTTGTATCGATAAATCCAGAAACGAAATTCAATAATGATTTATTAATAAATAATCAATGGTTGAAAACGGAAAAATTAGTTGTTAAACCTGATCAATTAATAAAACGTCGTGGTAAATTAGGTTTAATATCAGTTAATAAAGATTTAGAACAAGTAAAAGAATGGTTAAATCAATATATGAATAAAGAACAAAAAATTGGTGAAACAATTGGTAAATTACGTAATTTTATAATTGAACCATTTATAAAACATTTAGATAATGATGAAGTTTATGTTTGTATATATTCACAACGTAATAATGATACAATATTATTTTATCATCAAGGTGGTGTTGATATTGGTGATGTTGATTCAAAAGCTATTAAATTAGATATACCTATTGGTGATGAAACAAATGAAACAATAATAATTGAAAAATTATTAATTAATATTAATGATAAAAAAAAGAAACAAATGCTATCGAAATTTATTAATCAATTATATAAATTATATGTTAATTTATATTTTACATATTTAGAAATTAATCCATTAGTTATAACTGATAATGAAATTTATATATTGGATTTAGCTGCTAAATTAGATGCTACAGCTGATTTTCTATGTAGACCATTATGGGGTGAAATTGATTATCCACCACCATTTGGACGTGACGCATATCCAGGTAAAAATAAAACAACAACAACAAAAAATCAATAAAATCTATAAGATATAAATAACTTTAGTTGAAGGTCAAATTTTATTGATTGATTATAATTTTTAGAAAGTTATACTTTCAAATTTGATTGATTTAATAAGAAATTTTCACATAATATAATTTTAATCGTGAGTTAAATTCTCGATTATTTCAATAATAATTGAATTTGAATTCTATTAAATTAATTGCCAGTTAAATTACTTTATCATTGTGAATATCTTACAATTATTTTAAAATCCGATAATTTAACTTATAGTTAAATTTTAATCGAAACTCTATAGAATTTATCTACTTTCTAAATGAATTAACAATAAAAAAAATTCTCATTGTTAAAACGATATTTGACAATTAAATTTAATCACGATTGGAGAAATCTACTATTTGAATAATAATTAAATTCAAATAATAATAATAATTTCGGATTAATAATTAAAATAAATTAATTTGAGATCAGTTAATTGGAGATTAAATAAATTCAAGTGGAATTTAACCATAATTTTACAATATTATTTATTCTAGAAAATTAATTATTGTGTGATTGAAGAAAAAAAATTAACTGGCAGTTAAATTTGATTCAAATTAAAGGAAAATTACTTCGAAAAATATTATAAACAAAAATAGAAAAATTATTGTATATTCAATACAATAACTAAAGGTTAAATTTAACCACAATTGGAGAAATTCGATTATTTAATGATCCTTGAGATCACTGGAGATTAAAAATAAATTCAAGAGCTTAAATTTAACTGACACTTGAATTTTTTTTTTTTTTATAAAAAAAAACAAAACTATTATTTAATAATAACTAAAGATTAAATTAAATCATAGTTAATAATTAACAATAGTTTAAATTTAACTACTTATTCAAAAAATAACTATTCTGTGGTTTAACAAAAAAAAATTAACTCCCAGTTAAATTTGACATTATAGTTAGATAAATGATTATTTTATAGTATTAGTTAAATTAATTGTCAGTTAAATTTGATTGAATTATCAGTGAGAATATCTCATAATTATTCAATGATCTTTGAGATAATTATTAGAGATTGAATAAATTGAAAAGTTTAAATTTAACTGACGAATTAAAAAAAAAAAAATTAACAAAACTCTTATTATGATATTAACTGAAGATTGAATTTAATCATAGTTAATAATTAATAATAGTTCAAATTTAATCAATTATTCAAAAAAATAATTATTCTATGGTTAAAAAGACAAAATTAACTGACAGTTAAATTTGACTAAAATTAAGGAAAATTACTTTGAAAAAGATTAGAAATAAAATAGAAAAATTATTGTGTATTGAATACAATAACTGAAGGTTAAATTTAACCACAATTGGAGAAATTCGATTAATTATTCAATGATCCTTGAGATAACTGGAGATTAAAAATAAATTCAACAGTTTAAATTTAAATGACGAATTAAAAAAAAAATTAATTAGTTAATAATTAACAATAGTTCAAATTTAACCAATTATTCTATGATTAAAAAAAGAAAATTAACTGACTGTTAAATCTGGTTCAAATTAAGGAAAATTACTTTGAAAAAGATTAGAAATAAAATAGAAAAATTATTGTGTATTGAATACAATAACTGAAGGTTAAATTTAACCACAATTGGAGAAATTCGATTATAATTATTTTATAGTTGAAGTAAATGATATTTGAAATTTAATTGAGAGTTTATATAGTTGGTGAAATTCACATTATAATTTAATTAAACTATTGTTTAAATTCAATTGAAGTTGAAAGTTACTTTCGAATACTTTATTTATTTCAAGGTTAAATTTAATCTAAATAATAACAATTGTTTTATTTATTCGAATCATTTTTAGAAGAATTTTATAATAACGAATGTTTCAATTTAATTTGTTTATAATTTATTGAAATAATTATTTGTTGTAATTCAACTTGATAAATTTAACAATTGGAATAATTAAAATTCTTTTGTTTTGTTGTGTTTATTAGAAAATCACAGTTAACTATGTTGTAATTTGTTTTTTGTTTTTTGTTTTTTAGAGGAGGCTTATATAGCTGATTTGGATTCAAAATCTGGTGCCAGTTTAAAATTAACAATATTAAATAAATCAGGACGTATATGGACAATGGTAGCTGGTGGTGGTGCATCAGTTATATATAGTGATACAATATGTGATTTGGGTGGTTCAAAAGAATTAGCTAATTATGGTGAATATAGTGGTGCACCATCTGAACAACAAACATATGAATATGCTAAAACAATATTATCATTAATGACACAAATTAAACATCCAAAAGGCAAAGTTTTAATAACAGGTGGTGGTATTGCTAATTTTACTAATGTTGCTGCAACATTTCGTGGTATAATAACAGCATTAATTGAATATCAACAACGTTTAATTGAACATAAAGTATCAATATTTGTACGTAGAGCTGGACCAAATTATCAAGAAGGCTTACGTAGAATGCGTGAAGTTGGACAAACTTTAGGTAAACAACAACAAAACTTCTTTAGTCCTAATTGACTTCTTTGCTAGCCATTATTTTACTTTGTTTATTACCGTTGCTAAGGAACACATGTCGTATTCATCTCATATTAAAGTTAATTGATAAAATGATGGCTAGCGAAAAAGTATCGTGTTCCTTAGTAACGGTGTTGTTTCATCTTGAATTCTTTCAAGTTTAATAATTTTTTTTGTTTTTTTTTTTGTTTATTGTAGGTATTCCTTTATATGTCTTTGGTCCAGAAACTCATATGACATCTATATGTGGTATGGCATTAGGTACAAGACCAATACCACAAGAGAATAATGTTGAATTTGCTACTGCCAATTTTTTATTACCTAGTGGTGAAAAAGAACCAAATAAACAATGTTTAATACAAACAACAAAAGATTGTTTAGATACACCAACTTGTCCAAAATCATCAAATAAAGTAAGTAATTAATTTAATTTAATTTTAAATTGACTATACTTTTTATTATTTTTAATTAAATCATTCAATTCTTTCAAAAAAATTTGGTTCATTTCAATTATTTTGTTAAAAAATGACATATCGGTTGTCTTGACAACCATTTTATAATATTGAGTTACAATTAATGTAATTCCAAACTTGAACAGACTATAATCGAAAAAATTCATAAGATAATTATTTTTCAATTGTTTGAATTCTATATATACTCAAAAATGTTTGATAGTCTTTGGGAAATGTGAAAATTTTGATTGATTTTCATGAAAATTTTCCCAATTTATTTTTTAACAATTAATAATTTTTGAATTATTCGAAAAAAAAATGGTGGCCTATTATAGAAATTAATCTATCATATGTACAACCCATCTCTAGTATAATTTAAGTATGTTATTGTCCCATCTCTATTATTACTTATTATCATCAAGATTTTTTCACCAAATAATTTCAATGAAATTTGAATTAATCATGAATTACTTAAGTTTTATTCTTGTTTAAGAAAGAGATAGCTTAATAATTTGTAGGCCTTAATAAATCAATACAGTCCTGATTTTATATCTATCAAACAATTGAAAAATTATAAGCAAATAAGACTTAAGTCGTATTTTTTAATATTTCAAAATTTCAATTTTCAAATTATTCGAATAATTAAATTATACTTAAAACAAGTATCTCAAAAATATTAAACAAGATTTGAGTAATTTTCGTGTGATATTCTTCAATTGTTATTGATTTAATTATTATAAAATAAAAGAAATTAACCAAAAAAAAAAAAAACAAAAGGGGGGGCTTGGTTTGGTTTAAACTGTCTTTCTAATTTTCCATTTCAAAACTAATACAACTTAAATTTAAGCTATAAATTTGCTTAATTTTTCTCAATTTTCTTCTTCTTGAAAAAAAACAAAAACAAAAATAATTATTATTTCGAAAATTTTTAAAGGATATAGTTGTACCAAACCAGGTTGAAATTAAATTATCACCAGTCATTAATCATCAGGTAATTATCATTAAATCATTTACCAAAAAACAAAAATAATAAATTATAATTATAAATAGTCTACTAGATTTTTATTGTTAAATAATAATAATTGGAATTTTTTTTTTTTTTTTAGGTTAATTCTCAATCAACAACAACATCTAAAACACCAATGTTTACAAATAAAACAAAAGCAATTGTTTGGGGTATGCAAACACGTGCTATTCAAAGCATGCTTGATTTCGATTTTGTATGTAGCCGTAATGAACCTAGTGTTGTGGCAATTATTTATCCATTTACTGGTGATCATAAACAAAAATATTATTGGGGCCATAAAGAAATTCTAATACCAGGTAATCAATTGTTTTTTTTTTTTTTACGTTTTTGTTTAATAATTAATTATTAATAATTTTTGATAGTTTATAAAAAAATGAATGATGCAATGATGAAACATCCAGAAGCTGATGTTTTAGTTAATTTTGCATCATTACGTTCAGCTTATCAAAGTACAATTGAAACAATGGAATTTAAACAAATAAGAACAATTGCAATTATAGCAGAAGGTATACCAGAAAATCAAACACGTAAATTAATTAAATTGGCCAATCAAAAAAATATTAATATAATTGGTCCAGCAACTGTTGGTGGTTTAAAACCTGGTTGTTTTAAAATTGGTAATACTGGTGGTATGATGGATAATATATTACATTCGAAATTATATCGTCCTGGTAGTGTGGCATATGTTTCAAGAAGTGGTGGTATGTCAAATGAATTAAATAATATTATATCAAAAGCCACTGATGGTGTATATGAAGGTGTGGCTATTGGTGGTGATCGTTATCCTGGTACAACATTTATGGACCATATTTTAAGGTTATTATAATTAATTAAAATTATTAATTATAATAATTAATCTAAAATTTATAGATATCAAGCTGATGATAATGTTAAAATGATTGTTTTATTGGGTGAAGTTGGTGGTGTTGAAGAATATCAAGTATGTGATGCTTTAAAAACTGGTATTGTAAATAAACCATTAGTTGCTTGGTGTATTGGTACGTATTTTGACAATTTATCAGTTTAATTTTATTATTTATTTGAAATTATTCAAATTTTATTAATTTAAATCCGAAAAAAGTCGATATTTTTCGCAAAAATTACGAAAAAAAGTTGTGAATCGGCGGCGAGAATCGAACCCACCGCCTCATAATTTCATGCTAGGTTACTCGAATTGAATGATCCTACGGCATAAGATGAGACGACGCGGGTTCGATTCTCGTCTGTGATCAACATCTTTTTTTCGCATTTTTTCATCAAAATACTTAATATTATCAATTTTTTAGGTACTTGTGCTGGTATGTTTACATCAGAGGTGCAATTTGGTCATGCTGGTTCTTGTGCAAATTCAAATCAAGAAACGGCAATATCAAAAAATACAGCATTAAAACAATCTGGTGCTTATGTACCAGATTCATTTGATTATTTAGGTGATTTAATTAATAATGTTTATCAGAAATTAGTTAAACAAGGTATAATAATACCATCTGACGAAGTACCACCACCAACTGTACCAATGGATTATTCATGGGCACGTGAATTAGGTTTAATACGTAAACCGGCTAGTTTTATGACATCAATATGTGATGAACGTGGACAAGAATTAATATATGCCGGTATGCCTATATCAGATGTATTACAAAAAAATGTTGGTATTGGTGGTGTTATATCATTATTATGGTTTCAACGTTGTTTACCATCTTATGTTTGTAAATTTTTTGAAATGTGTTTAATGGTAACAGCTGATCATGGACCAGCTGTATCTGGTGCTCATAATACAATTGTTTGTGCACGTGCTGGTAAAGATCTAGTTAGTAGTTTAGTATCAGGATTATTAACAATTGGTGATCGATTTGGTGGGGCATTAGATGGTGCTGCAAAACAATTCAGTGAAGCTTATGATACCGGTTTGTTGAAATTTTATCATTTTATCAGAAAAAAAAGTGATTGTCTGAGCCGGATTCGAACTCGATACTTTCGAATTGTAAGCTATAGCGGGTTCGATCCCGGCTCAGACACTGATTCTATTTTCACACTTTTTCTCCGAAATAATGCCTTTTTTTGAATTATTACTTAATTATTATTGTATATTTATCGAAAATTTAATAATTATGGATTTTCAGGTATGCATCCAGCTGAATTTGTGAATCATATGCGTAATAAAGGTCAATTAATAATGGGTATTGGTCATCGTGTTAAATCAATTAATAATCCTGATCAACGTGTTAAAATTGTTAAAGAATTTGTAATGGAAAATTTCCCAGCTACACCATTATTATTATATGCATTAGAAGTTGAAAAATTAACAACAAGTAAAAAACCAAATTTAATATTAAATGTTGATGGTGTTATTGCCTGTTCATTTGTTGATATGTTACGTAATTGTGGTAGTTTTACTAGTGAAGAAGCCCAAGAATATATAAATATTGGTGCTATTAATTCATTATTTGTATTAGGACGTTCAATTGGTTTTATTGGACATTATATGGATCAGAAACGTTTAAAACAAGGCCTTTATAGACATCCATGGGATGATATCAGTTATGTATTACCGGAACAATATAATAATTAACATACAAAAAACAAAAAACAAATGAACGTTTCATATAAATATTTAGGGATTTTATTATGTAAAATGTTGGTGAACCTGACAATTTGTTTCTTCTTCAATTAATTCTTTTTTAACGATTCTTATTTTGGTTCAATTATTTATTTATAAAACTAAAAACAACAGACAAAAACAAAAAAAAAAAAAAGAAATTGATTATAAAATAAGATAAACAATTTATTTATATTTTTATAATAAATAACGTTCAATTATTTTCATTTTTTTTCCGGTTGTAAATATTTTAATTCCACATTATTATTATTATTATAAATTTGTTAATAATTTGACTATAATCAATAAAATCTAGATAGCTCACGACTCTTTTGTTTTATTTATTTGATTGGTTGCTGTTCACAGAGCTGGCGTCAAATATTTTAATACAGGATCGGATTCGATTTATAACGGTTTAAATTTTTCGAATCGAATCCGGTCCTGTGCTCATTTAAAATTCTTCTCACGAAATGTAGGATATTATTATAAATACGAAACCAGTCGGACATTCACATTCGGTCGAAGTAGGCTCCGGTTAAATAGTGACATAGTTTTGTTTTAATTTTGTTTTGTTTTTTTCGAATTTTATTGAGAAAAAAATCACCAAAAACAACAAACTTGCAAACAACCCACTTTCCATCATTATAGCGCTATAGGAAAAACAATTGACAAAAAAAAAATTCATGGATAACTCGATAAATTGCCATTAATTAATAAATCAAGTAAGTACCAAAATATTTAAGAAACAAATGAATAATTTGACAGGAAATGATTCAAATCTTTCGAGAATGACTCAATTTTTCGATTAAAAAACAAAAACAAAAAAACAATAATTATTATCATTGAATCAAAGTTGGCTATGGTAAAACAAAAAAATTTGTTAAAATTAGAAAGTTGTCCGGATATCGACGATTATTGCAACAATAACAGAATTTTGTTTAATTTCACCTACTTGATTACGTTATCATAATTATTTTAAATACATTAATAATTGATGATGATAATTGTGTTAATTGTTATAATAAAATCAAAGTAGGCGATGTAGAGAAAGTGGCATTATTGCAACAAATCTAGAAGTCTATGAATTAATAATTAATCAATATAATGTAAAGTTGGCGTTGTAAATTCATAGCCTACTATGTTTCTATGCTAATTTTGTTTAATTTTGACGTTTGTAC
>JAZBGZ010001361.1:1970-14145 GCA_037414795.1 Stenodera caucasica | reverse complement strand
CCGATTTCTGGTAATTGTTTAGTATCTTTTTCATATTTTGTTACATAATATTCAAATAATATCCAATCGATTGGTAATTTTTGTTTTCTAGAATAATTTTGTAAGACTCCAGTTAGAAAAGATTGTGTAAAATAGAAACCGGATAACCAAAAAACAGTTGGTGGTCCTTGATCGATCCAATCTTGAAGAAATTTCAATCTAAACAAAACATAAAAACCAAAAATTATTTCAACTCAATTAATCGTTGATTTTTATCAAAACAATAACCTTTGTATTAAATCAATAATATAAGAGCCTAAAGGTTTCAAACTTGGATAACTTTTACCCATCCAAACATTCGGTACTTTACCAATTGTCAAACTTTTTGTAACATCTTCTAATTGACCGGACATCACAACTAGACCTTGTACAGCTCTAATAGTATCCTTTAAAGAACTTTTGATTACCACTGTTAAACGATTAAATCGTATCAATTCCTGTAAAATTGAACGATTTTGGATTAAAATTTTTAGCCTTAATTGGGGAAAAACAACTCACCTGTCTTAAAACCGTATTCATTGAATTCGTATAAATAATTGGATATTCTCTACTAACAGCTTTAATATCGAAAGATTCCGGAATTCGATTCAATATATCATTAGCTAGATCGATAATTGTAGTTTGAGAATCTTCATCACCACCAGACGATGTAATTTGGCTTTGTGTCAATAAAACACCATTTAACAACTGTAAGAGAAGTCCAAAATTTTTATCTATCAAACATAGAGAGGAAGCATGCTCAAAACTATTGATAGAAGTCCAAAGCTTTTATTTCATGCTTATAACTATTGTAAATTTAAAGAGTAACAAATGTAGACTTACACTGGCTGTTTCTTGATTATCTTTGGCAATATCAGCATTTTCGTGAAGTCCAAAAACTTCCGGTTGTGGAATTATCGGTAACGATTTAATATAATTAACACAGCCTTCATAATCTGTATCTGTTGGAACATAATAAAGTCCACTTTCTGAAAAACTATACCTAGAAAAAAACCCAAAATTTATAAACTAATTTTTGAGGTTATTATTTGTTATTTACAAAGGTACATAAACAACATCAGCATTATAGAAAATTGTTAAAAGTGAACTTAATAAACGACGATCTTTATCATCAGTGACTCGTCCACCATAATTACATTCACCAGTTAAATATAATAAAGCATCAAATGGTACTTCATCATAATCATTTAAAAACATTTGTAATTGTAATGCTGATATCATTAAATCGGAATCATTAAATTCATAAGGTATATTCCATCCTAAAGGGCCAAATTTTCTACGTTCCTGTACTAAACCATGAAAAAAACATAAAGCAAACAATAAATTATGAAAACAACGCCAATTTTCAACGGAATCATAAAATACAGGATCACTAATTGGATCATTTGTATACGATTTTAATAAATTCTGTCTTAAACCTTTTGGTGCTTCATTTATCATTTTAATACCATTTTGTAATATAGCAATTGGAAAATGTTTATCTGGATAACTTGTTAACCATATACGGAAATTTTGATGGGTATTTTCCGGTATTATAACTTCATCACAAATACGATCTAATTCATTTAACCAACTAGTTGCTAAATGACAATTTTGTAATACAACCCATTGTCCATTTTCTAAACCATGATTGATCATTGATGTTGCTACAGGTCCTTGACCTTGGCCCAATGATATTGTCAATAGATTTGTTTTTGTTATACCATGTGTATTGGCGAATTTCACTAAATTAGCCATTGGATCAACACCAGATGATAAAATAAATATCAATGGTGTACAACAATTACTATCATTATATGATTCATCTAAATTAAATTGTGGTGGTTCTAAATATTTCGGACCCATTTCTGATACAATAAAACTTTGTACAGCTGGTACAATTTTATCTGGTCTTATACAACGTAATATAACTAATTTTTGTAAACCAACAGATTGTGAAAATGGTTCCGGAAATTGTAAATCTTGTGGATTTGTAGCATCATAAATTAATTTCCATTTATCAATATCTTGTTCAAATGAATGTTTTAATGATTGTAAACCTTTTAAATTTGTTGCTAAAACAATTTGCGACCAATTCTTATCAGTTAACCATACTGGAGCCGGATTTGGATATGGATTCTCCAATGATACACCACCTGTTAGAAGAAATGTCCAATAATCTTCATTCACATTATCCTATCGATAAATCGAAATCAATATTATTTGCGAAATTTCATCTTATTCTGTAAATAGATCACTAAATTTTCAGGTGATCAGAATAAATTGGACTTTAATTCAACCAATAATTCTGACTAGTGATTTGTTACAGAATAAAATTAAAACAAAATAACTTACATGAAATCGTAGAATTTCAATAGTTAATACCAAACTGAACACTAATTTATCTTTTTCGAACAGTGATCGACATATATTTCGATAAATACTATTGGTGAAATGATCACGTAAATATTGTAAACGTAAGTCTAAAACTGGTGATTTTTCGCTATTTATAATCGATTGATGATATAAATTAATAAACCAACTTAATGAATATTGATACATAATATCGATATTTGTTAATTCGCTAATACAAAAAAATAATATCGATGTATATTTAGCAATAATAACATATTGATTTCTAGCTAAATCGATCTCTTTCTCCGTAACAACTGCAATTTTTTGTTTTTCTTGTATTTCTTTTGATAGAATTTTACTTGTCGATAAGATTTTGATCGCTTTCTCATCCTCTAAAATATTACCTTCTGTACATGATAATGTTTCCAATATTTGATCTTCGATTTCTTTTAATAAACGTCGATTATTTGCATTTTCAACTATAATAAAATTCTTTTTATGTTCCAATTCTGGTCGTTCTTTCGCCACAACAATTCCCAATAATTGATCTTGTAGACCTTGTTTTGTTATCATAAAATTTAATAATGTAATTTTTATCGATAATTCCGGTAAATAATGTGGATTACGTAGACGTGTTGTTAAATAAAAACGAAAATTCAATGAATATTCCAATAAATTATCACCAAATCGGATAAACCATTGATTTTGTTGTTTGAATATATTTTTATCAACAATTGAATGTAGAATTGGATCGATTTCTTCACCGATATTTTCCAATATTACTGGCAATCCTAATTGTATACTATTTTCCATTATTTTTAGATAATTATGATCGGTTAATTTGATCACTTTAAGTTGATTATTTTTCTCTAAACTTTTCAACCATTTATTCGCTTGTCCTTGTGGATCAATCATTAATGGTGATCGGCGACTTTTCATCGCAATTATACCATTTTCTATACTATAATTATCACTTGGTAAACCATTTATATTCCATTCGCGTATATCAACTGGATCACCCATTGTTTGAACTAATGAGAAATTTTGCGAACATGGTATTTTTAAATTTAAACAAAATTGATTCCAATTATTCAATAGTCTTGTACGATAATCAACAGTAAATGGTCCTAAATATGTACAATGTCCAGATGATAAAATCACATCACCAACTATATTATTTAATAGAATTTGTAGATTTTTTGCACTTTCCATCCAACGATTTTTCTCACCGGATAAACCACCAATTAATTTTTCTGCACGTATCAATTTCTGTGAACATAATTCAATTGAATCTTCTAATTCTTTTTTTTTCTTAGTTTCACCAGCCAATTCATCATTTAATGCTTGTAATTTATCGGTAACCTAAAAGAAAATCAGAAAATTATTAAATAATCTCTCAACACAAAAAATTACCTGTTTGAGTTGGGCCCGTTTCGAGTTTAAAGTAGCCATTTGGGATGCTAATTCAGCTTCAGCTTCATTTAAACGAGCTTGTTTCGGTGCAACAACTTTAATAACTCTATCATAAACTTCCATTGCTAATACCCATTTACATAAACCTTCACAAGCTGTTGAAACTGATTTAATACGTTCAGGATTAAATTCACGATCACTAACAAATCTATTAAAAATAAAAATAAAATAAAATAACAAAAATTAATATAATAATTGATGATTTTTAAAATTCCAACTAACTTATCTCGTATCTTTTTCATAACAGGTATTGGTATATTATCTTTGTCGAAAGCTTTTAAATTTTCCAAAAATCTCATATCACTTAATAATTTAACAGATGGTCCCCAATAATCTTCAACCATACGTCCAGTTGTTGGATCAGGTTTACGATCTGGTTTCATTTGTTTCATAATACATACAGCTTCTAATACTAATTTAACAGCTAATGGTGGATTTTTCATTGATTTAACAACTGTAATATCAGCCGGTTTTAATGTATCTAATGCTGATAATGCTGATTCTAATGCTGGTATAGCTTCAGATAAATCCGATTCACAATCATCTTTGATTGCTTGAGCGGCAGCTGCTGCTTCATTTGCTACAGCTTCATCTGCTCCTACAATCTAACAAAAAAATTAATTAAATAAAATTCCAAAAATTGACGATAATAAATACTTCTTTTTGTTTTTCAACATTAACGGTATCTTGTTCAATTTTCACCATCAGTCTATCTGTAATTGCTGAAGCATCAATTAATTTCGGTTGTAAATCGTGTAATTCTTGTTGCATTTCACCAACTTGTCCAGCAGCAAATTCCAATTTATCTAAACCAGTCAAATAACGATCCCGCATCAAAGTAGTCTGATCAACTTTCATTTCATAAAAATTAATAAAAATCTTAATCAATTCTAAATATGATGTTGGTGTAATATAAATAATTCTTCTTTGTTCTTTATAAAATAATTCCGAATTTTCTTGTACAGTTAAATGGAAATATTGACAAATTTTAACACAATTCTCAATCATATCCGATTCTAAATCGGTTTGTTGTAAAAAAATTTCAGCAACTTTTTGTAAAGCATCATCTGGCCATTTTGTAAACCAATTTAATGTACAACAATTAATTAATGATGGAAATAAACGACAACGTATACGAAACGAATCACCAATTGGACTCATACAAAGAGCTACATGCAAATTAGTTTTGACACGTTCAATAAAGAAATTATACAAAGCTAGAGGAGTTGCATCAATTTTTTTACCCTATAAAAAATTATTATTATTAAATATTAGATAAAATAATTGAATTTAAATAGAAAAAATAACTTACTAAATCTCTAGCGATACCTTGCATTTTATCTAAAATTGTTGCCTTTTCATCTGGTGGATACAAATTCGGTATATCACCCGAATTCAAAATCGTATTAATATCTTCAATGAAGAGTTCATCGGAAATTTGTGTATCGCTAAATAGAAAAACAATTGGTTTACCATCAATACCGGCTTTCATTAATAATCGTTTTAAATCATTACGCCATTCAATTATACCATAAGATCGTGTAATTTCAATTTCGAAAACTGTCTGTTCTTCTATTGAACTTGATAAACGAACAATTGAATGTCGTCCAGAACCACCAATACCAACTAAAACACAATTTCCATTTGGCGACATTAATACCCTTGAAACTCTAGCTATATGTTCGATTGCATATTGAAATAATACAAAATTCATTGGTGTTTTCGATATTAAATTATATTCATTTAGATAGAAAGTCATTTTTTTGGTTAAATCATCCAAATCGGTTACCTAAAAAAATTTCAACTCTTTTATCACTATCGTTAATCAAAAAAAATCAAATACCTCATCGTAGATTTTTTGTGTAGCATCTGGATCCATAAAATTGCCATAAATTAAAGCTCTTAAATGTTTCGGTGTAATTGTATCATCACCTGCTAGAAAAGTTTCACATACTTTATCTAAATGTTGTCGAAAATTTTGATAACAAGCACTTTTAACAATATCAAATAATAATTGACGATCATTATCATCAATTAAACGATCATGAAATACACGATAAGTTTCATGTATCCATATACGAATAAATTTATCATTATCTGGTAAACGATGTGGTGGTATCATCATTACACCATTGATAACACGTGAAAAATCACGTAATGAAAATGTATAATGGGACTTTTTTGGTGTTGGTAGAAATTTCAAAATTGCTTGTTTATAGACATCCATTGTTCCAAGGAAGCATTGCTTTAAAATAAAAAACAAACAAATTAAAATCAATCGAAATAGTTTCTTTTTAGAACTCACAGATTTACAAATCTGAAGTTCTTCACTATATCCTTTCGAGAAATGCCAATCTAAAATTGTACCGAAAATCTTCTCTAATGTATTATCATCGAACGAATCAATTGCGATAATTTGCATATGTCGTAGAAAACGATCGGTAATTTCATTACGGCCACCACCAGGAGCCCCCATTGAACCAATAAAAATCTAATAAAATTCCCCCAAAAAAAAATTAATTCTAATAAAAATTTCTCAACAAATAATTACAATATCAACTAATTGAAGTGTTGATGTATCTTTATCAAACCAATAACCATGATCGACCCATTGTCGTAATAATTCTATTGGTGGTTGAGCCCCCCATACTTCTTTTTGAGGCATACCAAGATCATCAACGAATAGAACACATTTTTTACCCATTGATGGTCCAAAAACACCACGTCGTCTTTTATCCAATTTCGACATAACCATTTCTTGTGTCTACAAAAAAAAAAAACAATTCAATTCTAACAATTGTTTTCAATAAAAATATTACTTACTAAAGATGAACTAGTACGTGCACTGAAATTAATCGTATTAGCTATATATTTCTCTTTTGATAAATTAATCATATGATCTAAAACAACTGCCGTTTTTCCAGTACCAGTTGGACCAACTAATAAACACGGTAAGAAATTTTCCATATACAATTTCAAAAAATATCTCAATAAACATGATTGATTTGTTTGTATAATTAAATCGGTAACTTTAGCATTTAATGGTATTTGTTGGACTTTATCAACTGTATCCATCCAATTAATCCATTGTCCATTATTACGTTTATCATAAATCCAATCGAAAACACTTGAACGTTCCGGAAATAATTGTGTTTTATTCAATTTAAATGATTTAGCTTTTGGATGATCTTTATTATCGCCATTTAGTAATTTTCGAAAGAAAGTATCAAACATTTTTTGACTTTCATTAGTTAATGATGAACATAAACTCCAAATTAAACAAAATATCAAAACTGATTGTAGCCAAATTGTAGCTACTTGAGTTTCATCTTTCAGCAAACAATCAAATAATCTAGTGAAAGTCTACAAAAAAAAACGATTAATCAAATTAATAATAAATTAACAAATCCGGCTCTAGTTTTGCACGATTTACACTAGATGTCGCTAGAACTGGTTTTGTTACACTATTTTAAACCTTACATGAAACATATGAATTTCGGATGATTCAATAAATCTTTTACATTGATTTTGTATGAAACTTAAACATGGCGGTACTAACCAATCTAACATTTCTTCAACTAATTCCATTTGTTCTGGTAATAGAAATTTCTCTAATACTCTCATATATGATACCATTAATGGTCGCCAACCTAATAAATTCGGTTCCATATAAATCATACCACAACGTGATACTGTAGCCGGTGATGCTTGTTCTAAATCGGCTGGTTCAAAAAATAAATTCATTTTATTTGACATTTGGATAATTTCACCGGACATTAAACATAATTTTTTATTATCATCCAATACAGTATTCATATTTTCAATCCATACAGCATCAACAGGACCATCGAAAATGATCCATTTACGTTCCATTGATGGATTATTAGCATAATCACGAAATATTGTACATAAAACACCATCACTCCATTCATGCGAAGCTAAATCGAATTGACCATATAATTGTCCAATTGTTATCGCTTTTGGATTAATAATTTTAAATAAAACTCTATATTCTCTTAAAGTTGCTTTTTTATCTAATGCTAAATTTCCTAGAGCAGCTGCCAACATTTGATAAGCAGATGTTTTACCACCCATTGGCCTACCAACAATCATTAAACCATGTCGTACTAGAATCATTTCATAAACTTGCATACATTTCTCAATAAACCATGGTGTTGGTTGTAGATTTTTTTTATCAATTTCAAAAAATAAACGTTCAATTAATTCTTCACGTTCAAATTTTGGCATTTCAACACCCGGAAATAAATCCGAAAATATACCTTCAAATAATGGTATATCTTGAGCTAGAAATTTCGGTAAATTAACATCAATTATAGCACGTAAAACTAATTGAGCTTCAGATGTTGTTGGATAGCCACGTTTTAAAGCTCCAGCAGCTAATAAAACTGATTTAACAGCTCTCATACCATAATCATAATGATTTTGTGATGATAATTGTTCCGAACATAATTTATAAGTATGTACGATTTTTTGAGCTAAAGTTCTAGCCTCAGCAAAACCATATGAATATAATGAAATTTCACCAATCATAGCATAATCTGGTACCATCATTGCTACAGTTCGAAACAAAACTTTCAAATTATCTGGTAATTCTTGACGTCCAGCATAACTACAAAAATTAACAAAGTTATGGTTTTAAAACAAAACAAAAATTTAATACAATTTTACCCTGGATTCATTGTAATAAAACATGTACAAGTTGGATTCAATTCAATTTCAGTACCTTCAAATACGAATCGTTTCAATTTAGCACTAACTGCAATTTGTATACTTAATATTTGTTGGGCAACAACTGATAAAACTTCAACTTCAATACGATTGAATTCATCAAAACATGCCCAGGCACCAGATTGGGCTAAGCCTTTAAAAAATTTCCCTAATGCCTTATAATCTAAACCATCTGAACAATTGAATACTACACATTTTTTCGCTACAGCTTTAGCTAAATCTTTACATGTTTCAGTTTTACCAGTACCAGCTGGACCTTCAGGTGCCCCACCCAAATTCAATTTCAAAGCACCCATTAAGGTTCTAAAATAATCATAAATATTAAATAGTTTTAAATTATTACTCATATTAGTGATGAATAAATTTCACTATAAAAACAAAAGAAACTATAGTCGAATCTCTAATGTATCTTAAAGTGAATCGAATCAAAAACAGTATTGTAATTCAAAAAATAATTACCTGAAGCAACGATCAGTTAATGGTGTAGCAACAAGACGTCCTATATTACCTAAATATTCAAAACCATACATTATTTGTGTTGTTATCATAGCAACTGTAACAGTTAAATCAGCTTCATGATAATAACGTAATTGTGATATCCAATTAAAATCGGTAATTGTATTAATTTTAAGATCACGTAATATTTTAACAATATCACGAGCATGTACATCAATTACAATTAATGCTTCAACTGTTATTTGATGACTTGGTAATAATTTTGTTTGTATCATATTAACACTAATTTCAATTTGTTGTGTACATAATTTATATTGTTCATTTAAATTATGATTTAATATTGATTCAGTAACATCACCTGTCCATTTAATACAATTACAACATTGTACAAGCTAGAAGAATTAATCAGAAATTAATAAAAATACGACTTAAGTATAATAATAAATAATAATTGATACTTGTCCCGGCCAACTTGTTATCCATAAAGCTCGATTTGTTGTTTTTATAGCACATAATGAATTATAAGTTATATCTTTCATTGATTCAATCATTATATCTTCAACTTGTACTAACCATTTTTCAACCATACCACGTGCATCAGCTGGTATAATTTTACTAATAAATGGTACAAATTCATTATCACAACTTTTCATACCAATAATTTCATCATCAGTTGTAAATTGTAAACAATCAATACCTTCAAAACATTTTTTCAAATGTGGTTGTACACGATATGGATCTTTTGTTTCTGATAAAATTTCAAGTAATTCATCATTTGATAAAAAGAAAAATCTCGGAAAATATAAACGTTTTTTCTCTAAATAATCATTAAGACCTTTTTGAATTTCATCAATTAATCGATTATTTTCTTTTAATAATTTTAACATATTTTTAAAATCGGTTGCTATCAATACTTTTGGATTTTGTATAGCATAACTTTGTATTGCACGCCATACTTTATCGACTTGTTTAAAATTACGTGATTCTGTTGGCATTTGTCGCATTATATCTTCAGAACTGAAAATCGGCTCTAAATACATCCATGTACTTTGACACTAGAAAATTGAAAACAATTGAATAAAAAGTTACATCAATTAAGTATTATATTACTAAAAGCCAAGCTTCTAATATATCTTGCATTGTTATCAATTTTTGTTCCCATGCTTGTAATTCATGCTCAAGAAATCTAGCATATGGTGAACCGCGCATTGTTTGTACTTTCAATATATGATCATCCATTAATAATTGTATATCATCAACAGCGGTCAAAATAGAAACGCCTGTATCGCTAAAATTAAAAAAAAAAAATTACGCTCTGATCGGGATTCGAACTCGAGATCTCTAGTTTAAATGTGTGATTAAACGCATTCAAGTTCGAATCTCGCTCCCGACATTTATTTTTTTTCGTGGAATTAATTTAATTTTTAATCAAAACAATAATTACCGATATGGAATCAATTCGAATATAATATCGGACCATTCGCCTTTCATTTTGATCAAATTTTGCTCTAATTCGTATTCTTTTGTAGCTGCACCACTAATTTCTTCCAATTGTTGATTATATTTCGGCAAGCCAAGTTCAATCATGTCATTTAATGTTGATTCAGGTGTTGTTGTAATTCGCATTCCAGCCAATTCACTAATCTATAACAAGAAAAAACAATTGTGGTTCTATAAGATTTCTTTCAAAAATTCTTACCATATCCCAATGACGTTTTTGTAAGCCTTTATTACAAACAAAACACAATACAGGTAAGAATTGTTTGAATTTTTCAACTTTGGCACGTATAGTTTCAGTTATACGTCTAGCTGCAGGATTATCATGGAAAATTTTTGTTAATCTATATAAAATTTTCCATGTATTTTCAATATATTCATAAATATAATCGGCATCTAAATCATAAAATGGACCATAATACCATAAATCATAATTTAGACTAAATTCATAAATTGTATGCCATAATTTATCATATGGTTCAACTAAATTTAACATTTTTTGTAAATTCAAAAATGGCGATATATCAAAATCTAATAATTGTTCTTCTTCATTAATTTTATCAGCTTCAAATTTATCTTCTTGTATTTTTGTATTTAAATCTTCAACATCTTGTACATTTCTTTCCATTTCATCCATTGTTAAATATGGTGGATCGCGTTTTTTAAATGCTAATAATAATTTTTCATGTTTTATCAATTTCTTATCAAATAATAAACGATCATTTCTTAATGTTACTTCAGCTTGATCACGTTTCATATTTAAACGTTGTATAGCTAAATCTATAACATTTTCCATATCGGCTGGCCATAAAAAAACACGGGCATTCAAACTCAAATCTTCATCTTAAACAAAAAATATTTCTCATTACAAATTTTGCTCCAACAACAAAAACAAAAAACATACCTGTAAAATGTGCATAGTCCATCAAAAACAACACATATTCCGCAGTTTTACGTATTTGTTCTCGCATATTAAAAAGCGTTACATCTCGACATTCCATCACATAATTTTGAAGATCCACCAATTCAGCTACCGTATCAGTATTACCACTAACTTTAAGGCACATATCATCGAAAACATTACATATTCTGAAATATTTGAAAAAGAATTCAGCAATTAAAACAGTATTAAATAACTATACGCCATCTAACGTAGTTCTATTGAAACTAATCTAAATAGTTGTTTTGAAAATGGCTACTAGATCGAATTATAAAGTGATCAACTTACTGTCGATTGTGTTGACGATTTTCTTGTAGAAAATAATCAGTGATCGAATTCCGCAAATCTTGAACAATATCATAAATTACATCATTCAATTCACCAACTTCTAACGATATCAAATTTAATGGTATTGAACGTTTCAAGTTAATCAATTCAATTTTAATCAAATCAAAATATTGGATTTTCTTCATAAATTCGTATAAATAGGGAAATGGCCTTATATTAAAAAATGCTTTCAAATCATACTCCATTTGTCGATTGAAATAATTTTCATAATTTTCATACATTTTTAAATATTTCTCAGGTCCTATTCTATTATTAATAATAAATGTTAATGTTTTATCGATAACTTCCATTACTGTAATATCAGTTGGTAGAATTGTAGGTAAATATGTGCCACGTTTT
>JAZBGZ010001359.1:6815-18105 GCA_037414795.1 Stenodera caucasica | reverse complement strand
AACATCATTATTATAAAATTTATCGAATTCTCATCATCTATTTGTGGAAATTCTAATAAATATTTCCACATCAATGTTTCTATTGTCTTGTTATTGAAGTTAATCGATTTGTTTAAAAATTGTCAAGCTTTAGTCAAAGAAAAGTCATGCCTCAAAATTAATCGAAATGATTTTTTAGTAGATAGGCACAATTTCACTTGGATCGCCTTAAACGGTCAAGATATCAGAATAATTGTCATATAGCGGACAGCCTGTATTCCAGATTAAAACTAGAACAATGCGATTTTAATCACTCAATTGTCGAGTTCTTGACGTTTTAAAGCGACATATTTGCATTGCGCCGTTTAAACTTGTTGATTAAAATTATCGAATCGATATTTCTATTGTAATATTATTCAATCAATTGGTTCCTTCAAAACCTGTCCAGTTCCAATTAAAAATTGGACGTGTTTCGACACTTTTCACCTCGTATAGGATAAGAGAATTGTCAACAGAAAAATGTTCATTTTTGTGACAGACGGAAAATTTTCTAATTGAATATTTACAGACCGGTTGACATCTCAAATTGTTATTGAGAAGCTAAGGAATGCTGAAATATTGATTTTGTAAAATCGCAGTCTATCGNNNNTCGAATTATCTTGTTATTTACATAAAATAAAACTAGACACCCGAAAGCAATTATACAGCTTTATTTATCTATGAAAATTCTATACTGATAACAATTACCAATTTCAATAAATAATACAATTTCAGTGAATTATACAATTTTCTGGTTATAAAATTATATGGCATTCATTTCGGATTATAGTGTAGATTGAATCAATTTCCAATTTTCCCCTGAATTCAATTCATAAATTATAAGAATTTCATTATTGACTGAAATTTGGTATTTTTCAGAAAATTTATGATAATCGTTTCTCAAAAACGAAATAAACCATATTATAGATCTTCTAGGAATTTTCAGCATTGTCAAAATAAATAATCAATCTCTATAGAAAAGAAACGAAGACTATTTTTAATTTGTCTAAGTGAAACAAGTTCAACTAAAGTAAATATTTAACTTTTACTCGAACAAATAGCATCAAAAGTGTATCAATAAGCCGAATTTCCAATTATTTGGACAATTTTCGTTGTATCTTCTCCTCCTACATTTCTAATCAATAATAGAAATAAGAGTTACTTTGGGGAATTTTCTAATACTAAATAATGCCTTGATATCGTCAAATTTAGAAGAAAAAAAATTGGAATTTATATCGAAGGTAACTCCATAATGGACAAGAGTAGTTCTCGATAACAACCCCAGGCGGACATTAGTTTTGTTAGTATCCGGAATCAACCCTAGTTAATAGTTTTCAGAAAATTTCATTTACGTTGATTTTGCATTAATGTTCCTAGTCATCTATTTTTTATTCATCAATTAAATTCAGTTTTATAGAAAATTAGTTTGAAAGTTGAAAATAACTAACTAAAGATCAACAGGCCACTTTATCAGGAAACACCTAAGAGAACGTTCCCAATAACCCAACGGGATCCGAAAACTTCCTTCCCCTCTAAAAAATATATTACTTTTAAACTTTTCTTATTTAGCGATTTCCCGATTGTTCATTATTATCGATGAAGGAATTTGTAATATTCCAGATGAGTTAACTTGAATTTTTTTGCTTACGATTAAAAATTCTTCATTTATTATTAGGTTGTTTTTTTGCTCATTCTGTCAACCCAATAGTTCAATTTGTATGTTCAGACAATACTTTCATTTGTTCCGCACAAAAATTTCCAGGAAATTCATGAACCGTAGTCAATAACGATGAAATTTTCTAGGTAGATATTGCATTCCTACAATTTCGGTTGGTAATAGGAAACGGAGCTTAACTTTAGACAATATTTGGTTTTGAATCCATACTGATTATTAACTACTATAATATAATCAAATGTTAATGTTTAAACTCACCCGTTTTTAAGTGAAAAACCCGGCTTATCACTAGCCCAATTGTGCAATAGTAATGATAATAACGATAAAAATAATAATGATAATAATAATAATAATAATAAAGGAATTGAAAAAGTGCAATATTGTATATTACACAATTAAATTGAATTAGCACACAATGAAATTATTGAAAATGTCACTATTTGAGATTAAGGCTTAAGAGGCAAGAACGGAAGAACGAAATAATGAAGAAGCGTCGCGACGTCGATTCGGATCCCGTTCCGAATCTGTAACAGAGCTTATAGTGGCCGACGTTTGGATTACAACGACGCTTTGCGGCAAACTAAAGAAAACGTCGTCGCGACGGTTGGTTGTAAACATTGGCGCATCGCGACGCCGATTCGATTCGGAGTATATCGCACAATTCCGACGCTATACTATACATTTACTTTTCTACATACAATTATATATCTATATCTATATATGTATATTATGTATATATATACCTATATAAAGGAAAACTTACGTTATATCCGAATACATAGTTGTTCATCACAACAGAGGCATCGACT
Organism: Stenodera caucasica; assembly: GCA_037414795.1. Classification (NCBI taxonomy): domain Eukaryota; kingdom Metazoa; phylum Arthropoda; class Insecta; order Coleoptera; family Meloidae; genus Stenodera; species Stenodera caucasica. The sequence goes on along the minus strand of JAZBGZ010001359.1, from coordinate 15,603 downwards.
AGGGAATTCCGACGAATTCGGCGTCCTCGGTTATAAATCGTACGTGAAAAATTTGTTGTCCTACAAATCGAATTTCTATTGATATCGATAAATTCCAAACGGTTGGACGGTTATAGAAGGTAGAAGAAAATAAGGGAGAACTCTCTCATTCCGTGGCCAAGATGTATTTATGCAAGTAGCTTGCTGAAAGATGGTGAAGACTACGTGAATTATTGTACAAACATTGAGAATTAATAGGATGGAACGATAAGACTGAAATTGGAGGTTTCTCGTCTATTGTCGGACACAATTCCCTCTTTCTTTCTTTAATATATTTTGAGTTTATTAATTTTTCCAAAAAATAGCACTAAAATTGATCAATTAAAACATGATCTATCTAGCCGACTTTGATTAATAACGGATATTTAGATCATCAGTTGGAATCATATGCCAATAACGAAATTATCGATGATTGAAAACTAGACTATTTATAATTAATAAACTGAGATGTGCCGCTTTCTTCTTTTATTGTTCGCTACACTGAAATCAATGTGAAAATCTCCAACTGAGCCTACAAATCTAATTGACTCGAATTTTATAATACTTTAAATGACAAAAGAATGAACGGAACGAAAACATCGAAAGAGCGCAGTTTTACCAACTAAAAAGATATAAAATCGATAAGATAAAAAATATATATGGGGCTACCTATCATAGTTGTCGTGAACCAAAACAAAACACCAAGCGAGATTTCACCAAAAAAAAAAAAAACAATTGAAAATCAATGGAACAAAATTTAAGGGGTCGCGAAATCGTGCAGACTAAAAAATTTTGTATAGAATAGAGTTTTTGGTCACGAGGGCTCATTTGCTACACTGTTATAAACAAATATATTTCAGAAAGCGTGACTTTTTCTTTCGCTAGAAGTTCGATAATAATTTGTTGTGCAATACTGCTTGGTACACAAATTTGTAGCTCAGTCATCGTAACACTGACTGATAAGAAAAGATGTTGAGTTGAGAATTTCTATAGTTTGCGAACTCAAACACGTCTGAATTCATCACAAATTGATCGAGTACATCAATTGTAATAATGATAATTTTTTTTGCCGAAACATGAATCAAAAATACAAATTTTCACTTCATATTATCTCCAATATTTCGATTATATGATAAATAATTGAAAATTGATGGGAAACTGTTAATTTCAGAATGTTTCAGAAATATCATATAGTTTCCATAGCATATATCCGTAAATTTCCTATTACTACAATTTCATAAAGTTTCCATTAAAAAAATCCATATTCGCAAACAACAAATAATTCACAATTTTGTAGCTCAAAATAAATTTAATCACCATTGAAATCAGTACAATGGGAATTATAATTTCAGTAACTGAAAGTTTAAATTGGAAAAAAATTCTCCAATTAAAAGCAAAAAATTCATAGAATTGAGAACAAATTCTAAATTTGTTTCTCAATTCTCATTTCCTCTTCATGAAATATTCAGTTGATTTTCGACAAATAATGATATTTTAATAGAGAGCATTTTTTTAAGTAACGGCTCGCATATCAAGTTTATTTATAAATCGAATAGATTTTTTTAGTTCGGTATAAATTATTCAGTTACTTCCTTAATTTTTGCGACCTAAAACGAAAATAATTTGTAAATCATCTTTCTAGTTTAAATCCACAACTACATACATACATTTAATTTCCCACTTTCTTTGCTGAATGAATTTCATTAAAACTAAATTTTATTTTCAACAACATCGATATTTCGATACAAAAAAATTGAATTTTAAGATCTTTGAATTTTAGTTCAACGAAATATCGGAGGGCGTTAATTTTTTTGAGCTCTTGTACATTTTTTTCATGTTTCTACTTTACTTCCTGGTAAAATTGATTATAATGTAATTGCCTACAAATCGATTGTTATTATTCTAAAGTAGAGTTCATCGATTAAATGATGAATAATTAATTCCAAGTCCTTTATCCCACTATATGATAAAATCACCCATGATATTATTTTCGATCACTAATTCCAATAATGACCAAATCAGTTAATGAGGTACAATAAAATGAAACTCCTCCATTTTATTCAACATTTCCCCTGTTTTATTTATTGTATCATTTCAGTATCAGGACATACTCTGATAAATGTAGATGTTATCCTGTTCAGAATCCTCAAGGACTTGTCTAACTGTTCAGGATTACAAATTATACGGTTTTGTTTCTTTCAGTTTATCCCTAGTTAATTGCAAACTATTAGTAGACGTGGTTAATACGGACAGTCTGAAATGTCTGTAGAAATTCTAAAACGAATTATTCGACTCGATAATTGGACCCACTATAAACAGACTTAACAATAAGCTAGACTTTTGTTTGTTTGTTTTTTTTTTTCGAAAAAATATGAGAATAAATTATAGGAACAAAATCTGGATTATTGCCATATGAATCTTTCAGTATCTTCATTAAAACAGAATTGATCGAATAAAATTAATGAAAACGTTCGCGATGACAATTTTATTTTGATTAATTTCCAAATCTAATTTGACACAATAATGCGACCATATCGATGATTGAAGTTTATTTTGTGATATATTAAAAAAAAAGAAAACAATTCCAAACTATAGTGTGAAATACGCTCTAACTTTATTAAATTAAAATCAGGGTACATGTTGTGTAGTCGAAAATAAATTAACAAACTTTCGGATGTATGTTATAAAGTCGGTCTTTATGAATTCAAACAAATTAATGGGAACAGCTGGTAAAAATGCGAATTTCAAAGCCGACAATTCACAATAATAACGAGAATAAGTCCATCATCCGTGCACTTTACTAGTCCAACAATCAACATCTGGTTATATCGAAATAAATTTACCGAAATAATAAAAAAAAAACAAAAACAATATTCACCGTTCCATCAATTACTTTGGGACAATTTTAGGAAGGATCAATCTTTGTGGGGGGAGTTTTGTCGGCAACTGAAAGAACAGTTTTCTAATAGATTTATTGCAATAATCAATCTTGTTGATGTTGCATTATTGGCGGATATCGATAGATTATTATTCTTATTTTAGATAAATAAAGTTTGAATTTTAATTAAAATCGAGGATGTGAATTTGTAAATTCCGACAATTATATGTTCGGCACGCTCTGTTTATTATAAACAATATACTTTGCTTTCTGAAGTTAATACTTACTTTGATTAATTTCAGTGTTTAATCTCGGGGAGGTAGCGAGAACAGAACAAACTTCCCTAAATAAACAATTATATCTATATACATATATACAACTCGTATGTTAGATATATGTGTATAGTTGTGTGAAAATATATTATCAACAATGGAAAATGAAAACCACTTCAAAATGGTGCTGTTGTTATTTGTCGTCCTAATTATCATTGTTTACAGAATAAAATCGAAATTGATTAATCTATTTCAGTTTCAGTAACATTCATGCACGGTTACCTGTAACTCACTTTGGGGAATTATTGGAGGGTGATGATGAAGAAGAGGAGAAGACCGCGGAAAGTGGAGGAAGAGACAGGAAAACGGAATAGCGATGGAAGAGGTAAAATTAAAAGTAGAAAATCAACTGAAAAAAATACTCTCCGAATGGAAGTTGTGATGACTTTTTTGGGAAATTCATTGATCAACACAATGCTTCATTCGATATATCTCGAAAAATTATGACGAATTGGAAGATTTTCAGAGTTCAATTCTTTGTCGATAACTCACTCAAGCTTCATTATGTGAATAAAAGTTAATATAATTTGAAAAAATGTGAATCAATTTCAAAAAAATTTCCACAAAAACCAAACGGGATAATTCGATAAATTTCAGCGAAATTCAAAAGAAAGAAAATAGCAGATAATTGCATTCATTTATTCAGAATTTTATTCGAACATATATCCATCCGTACGATATATCCGCAGATATTTTTAATGCATAGTTAAGTAAGGATGAACGCCGACATTGTTCTCTCAAAAGACCAATACAATTCGAGAATAGTCGTTTTAAATTTCATTTAAATTTCTTACATATGGAATGAAGCTGGAATTCTATGACAGAAAAGAATTGGAATAATAAAAACGGGTAATTTATTTGTATGCGTGGAAATTTGCACGGAATACGTCAATACCATAAATATTAGAAACATATCCGATACACACATTATAAATCACTCTTTTCTATTTTCATCGTTCGCCAACGTTTTTTCGTTATGATTTAATAATGCAGCTCGCCTGACGAATACTGCCGAAATAAAAAAAACAGACGTTTTGAATATTAAACTACGATTTGATTAGAGACTGAAGTCGGGGTACATAAAAATTTAAAGCGATCATATTTGAGGGAGCGTCTCGAAAGTCAAGGGAAATCTCCCAGAACTGTTTGTATTGAGAATTAATTTGCCAGTTACAATAATCCTTAGTTAAGAATAAAAAACTTGGAGTAATTAATGTTTTTGCTTAAATTTCATTAAAGTTCAAAAACTTGTTACATTTTGCTTAAATCAGTTACCGTGAGATTGTTGTTTTTCAGCAAAATATTATACGATTTTATCTGAGTTTTATGTAGAAACGCGACAGATTTTAAGCGAACAACTCCAACTTTGTGGCTATTATTATATCGTGATGGGAGAAAAAAATAAAACTATTTCGCAAGATATTTGATTTTCAGTCGGGTTTCTTGCTCGATCGACTATTGCAGTCTCCACGTTAGTCCGCCTATTTACAACTTATGCCTCTTTCAGCCGATATATATTTTTGTTAGAGGCTCCTCTCACTAGCCAAACTCTAACAAAATTGTCATCATTGAAAACAGGCATGAGTCTCGATAATCTCCAAATAAATTGTTGGGCTCAGGTGACAGAAACACTAATTAGTTTTTATACATATTTATAATTTTTATCACTACAATTTTATTATAAAAATTATACATGCAATATAGGTACTTCACTATACATATTTTCTACAAATTAGTCTGCGAAAATTTGTTTTTTTTCTATAGTGTAAAGCGAGAAAAGCTATCAAACACTTCAAGCAACGGGAAATTTGGAAAAAAAGATTTTCGATAATTAAAGCGGTGGTATCTACAAAAATTATAAAAATTAAATAATTTATGCGTAAAGATTTCATTCCCTAGATATTGGTTTTCAATTTTTTTTGTATATATATAATATATATAATTTATATACATTTGTAAATAATTTTATCAAGTACCTGTAATATAAATTGTGCTTAAATAGTTAGCATTGTCTATAATAGAAAAATATTCAACTTAAAGCTAAAAAATGGTAGATATCTGGCACATAGTGTATTATTATTATTCATATTGACTTAAAACAGTCAAACAAAAAAAATCCTTAAACTACTAAATCAATTATTAAAATAATTTTTCATTTGTGTTAATTTTTTTTAGAAGATTTAAAGGCCAGTATTTGTCTGTTCTGAACATTCATCCGATCCTATTATTGAAATATCAGCAATTATGCCACTCTCTAAAAAAAGAAATCTCAAAAAATTCATACATCTTTTGACATTAAAAAAAAAAAATTATTTCAATCAAAAAATTTACCCATTGAACATTGACTATTCAATGTAGCTGATCTGTGATAAGGTTTCGGACTTTCACTTTCATAATTGAGATTCACTTGATTGTTGGTATTGCCGTTACCCGAACCACCTGAACTGGTACTACCAGATGATACACTAGACATTGATATAACGGAATGAGGACGTTTTGTATTCCGACATGATTCAACTGCAGGACCAACAATTGAATTTCTGAACCGTGGAGCAGCTAAAATTGATAAGTTAATAAATTTTTATTCCATTTATAAATCAATTGATTATACTTCTAGTTAGTTGATCAACGCTAATTGAGCGGTCATTGATTTGATCAGCACTGGGTCTGATATCGAGACAGGGCTTATTTCCGATTCCCATTGAAGACATTTCGGCCATCCGTACTTCTGTAATTGGGAAATTTCGCAAGTTAATTCTCGAAATTAATTCGGAGATTGAGTGAGGACAGGTTCTGGTCTAGAAGACTGATGAATTCATTGATGATTTTCAAAAATTTTGCTAATATTTGAATTTTTTGGAGTTTCCTCTTTAACGTCATCTATTTTATCCCACTAGAACAACTAATGAGTTGTTCCAGTGGAACAAAATAGATGGCGCTCTATTGAGAGGATGTCAGATGTCTGGGAAATTATTAATTTTGAAATGACTCTAGACCGGAAGCTTCCCCAAATCATAGAACTAGAAGTGTATAAACCTCGGTTTTTGATGGCTTGTTTCCATAACAATTGGGATAATTCTTCTGTCCAGGCTCTTTTGATATCTTCGGAAACAGCTTGAAGTGTGAAAGTATCGTTCGGTTTCCGTTTCCTGAACCATATTTCAAATTTCGTTGGACTATCGCCAATTTTTGCAGTCAATCCAATATCAGTCATTTTGATACTATTTTTATAAATATACAAATCGAGATTCTGTAATTTCCAACAATAATCAACAATACTGGAGAATTATTCAGAAATAAATTATACCTTGCGATCTGGGAATCTTCTAGCTTTACTAAATAGTATCAATTCTTCGAATAGGAAGACTTGCCGTAATGATTTCTTACCGGTACGACCTTCCCATACTAAAAATTCATTTTGTCGTAATAAACTGCCTTGTTCTTTCAAATTCACATCACATTCCCTTATTGAATCCATTGCTAATAAATCATTACCATGTCGCAATTTGAAACGTACCATTTCTTCAGCTTGTCTCAAATCTTCCAGCTCTTGAATTGGTCTAATTGGTTCTAATTGACTGCAAGAGCACGCTTTCATCATTTGTTGTAAAAGTAGAGCATATTTCCCCATTCTTTGCACCGGTTTTAATAAATAACTCGCCAAATCCATACGGTCTTTCAATTCCAATTGTTTACTCTAAAACATGAATTGATTTCAATTACTCTGAAAATTATTTGTCTCGAAATACAAACTTTGAAAAATAATGAGCCATATTCAGACATTAGAGAATCCGATTTTGGTTTATTTTTATTATAAAGTGCGTATAGATAGAATTTTTTGTCGTGATTCAAAAAAATTTGTCCAACTTGTAACGGATTCGTTTCACATATTTCTAATTCACGTAGAAAATGTTGACTATGAAATTCATAGATTTTCTCAACATTTCCAAAAATTATATTTCTTTGTCCACGTAACGCTTGAGGTATATCATCACGCATCAATTCCGGTATATAATTAATTATAACATAATCTAATGATTTCACATAATCACGTTCAGTTTCTATCATTTCTTTAATAATATACGTTAAAGTCCTGCAACACATTTTTATTGAGATCATTGATTATATGTAATTAAGATTAGTTACTTTTGCGTTTTTGGGTCCATATTGCTATACAAGGCATCTGAAGGTAAATCTAAATTAGAAGCATGACAATATAAATGATTGTTGGCAGAAATTGGAGGCACTTTTTGTCTATCTTCCTGGTAGTTTTCTTCTTCAATATCATCGCTACTGTTACTGAAATTATCAATGATCACAACAATAATAGAATTCTGAAGTTATCTTTTTATTCATCTCTTTATCCTCAAGCAAGTCCTCTCGTAGTTAGTTTGAGAATTAAGCATGACTCACAAAAATTCTCGGAATCGTCCCTAGATGGCCTTATACTCTTATATCAAATCGATATTTGCTTTAGTATAATGATAAAGACTTGTTTGAGGATAAAGACACACCTTGAATTGATTATTATACCTTTTAATAAAGCCATCGCTGCCTTCTTCGATGATACTGTCCTGTTGATTATCGGTATGATCTTGATTAGAATCAGCACTAGAACTACCAGCACTACATAAAGCACAACTTTCTCGAAAATATTGACAAGAACATGTCCTTTCCAGTTTCTTCTTAATACTATGATTACTGTTACTATTATTATTACTATTATTATTATTATTTTTATTATTGTTATTGTTAAAAATACTATCATCACCAACTGAGTTATCAGCTGTTGATGATAAACCACTATCACAACGTCTACAATCATCATCATCATCATGACGTTCATTGTCCAATTTTTCTAATAAATTCTCAACACTTTCACGTTCCTCTTTAATACCATCTAATATTGTTGTTGTTGTTGATGTTGTTGTTGTTGTAATTGTTGTACCGCTATTTTTACGTTCTAAATTATCACGACACATACAATTTTGTAATTGTAAATATTTCTTTTTCAATTTATATGAAACTGTATTATTTTCAGTATCTGATTCATAACAATTGCATAATTCACCAGCTGCATGATGATTACAATGATAAATATATGCTAATGAACTGACAGAACGACGACGTATTTGATTATGTTGCAATTTTATTGGGGTGCTTGTTTCTAATGGCTGATTATTGGATTTATCTGGCGCTCTTTCCGGATTTTTCTGATAATTCTGAAATTATTGTAATTAATTAGAGAAATAAAAACAACAAGAAATTATAATATATTCAGCTAAAAAATTAAGGTTTCTACCTTATAGATTTGGAGTAGTCGTTCATTGTAGGATTTCTCAGCTCTTTGTAAAAACTCTTCTAAATCTTTATCCTCATCATCGACAATATCTCGTGTAGAATCCAATAATAAAAAGCATCTAGTACAATGTTCTAATCTTTCTCTTGTATCTTCTAATCGTTCACGAAACGATTTCATCTGGATTTGAAGATTAGTTGCCGATTCTTTTAAATGTTGATCTCTTGGATCGTTGATATTTTTACATTCTTCTAATAAATC